>JANSTQ010053226.1:0-15313 GCA_026167885.1 Bergia puertoricense | reverse complement strand
GGAGTTTGTCACATTCTTTTGCCTTCCAGTTTGGCGAATTTTGTACCATGTGATCTCTAGCTGCAAAGGGCCTATTCCGGCTCGATCTACCTCAGTGTAAGAACCTCACGACCAGTAGTGAAAGGCGATAAATCGCCCAACAATGTTGATAAGTTGTATTCTTGTACTCATAGATTGGAAAATTTGCTTTAGTTATGGGAGTTCAATTAAACATGTCAATTCACCTCCCATAACTGAAGTAAATTTTGAAGAGTATGAGCATAAGCATGCACCATATCGCCAATCGAGCCATCATTGCTCACAATGTGATATCATTTGTGTATCTGTATTAGAGAACACTATGACGTCAGTCGTGAGGTTCTTACACCGAGGAAAACTGCTTGCAGAAAGTTCCCTGTCGGAGCTGGGAAGGGGCTCTACCTGTCAGAACCTCACGAATGACGTCACCGAGTCTGACGTGTGAAGGGCGATAAATCACCCAACAGTATTGGTGGGTTGCACTCTTGCACTTAAAGATTGGAAAACTTGCTTTAGTTATGGGAGTTCAATTAAACATTTCACAACTATATAATTGACGTCAACTAGATGTCGAGCACGATAATGATGTCAATTCACCTCCCATAACTAAAGTAAATTTTGAAGAGTATGAGTGTAAGCATGCACCATATCGCTGATCCTCGACGATAGAACGAGCCATCATTGCTCACACTGTGACATAATTTTTGTACACTATGACGTCAGTCGTGAGGTTCTCTTTCACCGAGTTAAACCCCGGGGAAAAAAAAGGCCTGTCTAAAATTTCAATCCTCGGTAAAGCCGAGATCGTACCAAACATACTTAGCCAACCATGCGTGCTCACACTAACAATATGTCAGTACATGGATTTTTTCAGAATTTTTAAAGAGGCACTTTCATGCTTGAATAATCGAAGTTTCTCTTTTTCAGAACTTAGATTTTTGTGTTATTTGTCCATAGAATTTTAAAAGAAAACATTTTAATCGACCAAAAAGACCTTGGAAGAATGACGTTTGTCCAGGTTTGAAGCATTATAAAGCGAATTATTACTTTGTGTTCCGGCCCGGAACATCACTGATAACACGATTCCTAACAGGGCAAATAATAAACCGACCATCCGTACTATTTGCCAGTCGAAAAACTTAGATTGGCATCTGAACAGTGTCTGTTTAAAGTTATTTTAGCTCATAACTAAGTTTTCTTGTCAAAAAAATTTAAGCATGCGCACAGGCGTGAAAGTGCCATTTTAAGATGAAAGTCTTCTCGTACACAACAATATTTACTCTGCGACACTCGTCACCCTCCATTGTGTCATATTCGTAGCACTATTCTGACTGCGACAACACGGGAGTCTAGGTTTACGGCCTTAAAAATTCATAAACTGAAATTTGAGAAATTAGGAACGAGTTCCAGAAACATCGCCCTACTTGTCTCTTGTTTTAAAGCGAATTTGACTGAATTTAAAAACCAAAACAAAATTTCTGAGTTTATATAATTTTATAAGCTTCTCAGTACTGGTTTATGGGCTTCCGATGATAAACAACGGGGATGTACGTCATTATGACAACTGGGAATACTATCCAAACCTGAACGGTAACCGGCGTAAGTTTACGAGTCCCGGTACTTTACAGAAAATAATTACAAATTTTAAAGGTAAAAGACAAACATATCACAGATACTAAAAACACTATTTGAAATATTATTTATAATTCATATGTATGTATGTACTTAGTTATGATGTATGTTTGTTTGTATGTATGTATGTATGTATTTATGTATGTATGTATGTGTGTGTGTGTGCGTGTGTGTACTTGACTAACAAACGGAGTTTTAAAATTCTATAGTCCAAAAGTATTAAAGTTTTATTTTTCACCATATTTTAAATATATATATATAGGTTTGAATCAGATGAAGTTGGCTTTCCAACAATGATGCCGCTTGTAAGAAGGATCTTTAAAAGATACTGCACGCTTGAACTGGTAAATGGAAAGTCTCCGAGGAAGCCCGAACGGGCGAAACGTTTGTAATAAAGCTCCAACTTCATCTGATTCAAACCTATATATATATATATGTTTGAATCAGACAATGATGCTGCTTGTAAGAAGGATCTTTATATATATATACACACACAGTTGACTCCCGATAACTCGAGCCTTCAAGGGGTATGGAAAGAGGTTCGAGTTATCGAGAGTACAATTATAAAGAAAATGACCCGAAGGGAAAACAAAATTACTTCGAGTTAGGGCGAGGTTCGAGATATCCGGAGTTAACCGTGGTATGTGTGTGTGTGTGTATGTGTTTATGTATATATGTGTGTATGTATTTATTTGTTTAATTTTTTCTTTTTTGGGGGGGGGGGGAGGGGTACTCCCTTGTTTTCCCGCTAGATACGGGGAATGAGCGTCAACGTTTGGCGATAGCCTATATCACTGCACAGTGTGACTGACTCGGTCACTATCTGCTTTTTTGCGGCCAACTATTAAATCCGTAACTGCACTCGACTACACGACAACGCTTGGCTTATTCAATAACCACCAAGCAATATTTTATGTACATCGTTATAGTGAGCGAACACAGCAGGGGTAGATTTGTCTGCAAGGTAAATTGAGGAATACTTTTCCACTCTAACTGCACGTAGTTCGAATATTAATTCCGTATATCAACATTGTATCTTAGCTTAAAACCCTGCACATTATTCACTTCTTAGCGTCATCTATGACGGTAACGATATAATGTATAGTCACATCTGACGATAATGATCAGATCTTGTTTTCAACGACAACTCAGTCGTTTTCATCGGATAATCCTTTTATCTCGTCTTCATCGCCTCCCATTGCTCGCCAGAAGGCAACAGCAACCTGTAACAGAAGATCGAGAAATGAAAAATCATATTAAATATGTAAGTTGAAGTGCTGTACAAACATCCATAGCAATTCCTTCTGAGTGATAGCCATAGAAAGGAATTGGGCCAACACGGAGAAAACGAAAAAAATCTGTGACCCTAGAGGAACTGTGTGCGAGGTTAGCACAGTTGGCGAGATCTCAGACTGTCAACCAGGAGGTCCCGGGTTCAATCTCCGGCCTGGTTGAGGGTTGAACTTTTGGCAACCTTCTTCAGTTCACCACACCGTCCGTGGACAGGGATGTTAAGTCGTTGGTCTAGTCTCTCGACGTTCTATCGGGGGACTTAAAAGAACCCACACACTTTTCGAAAAGAGCAGGGTAATCCCGGTGTTGTGGTCTGTCACCAACACACAGCTTATTCCAACTGGCTGTAGGCTGAGCTCCGAGGTCAGGCATTGGCCGTATAGCGGCTGCCAGAGGCGCCTGTATGTGCTTTCAGTTCGACCTCGTGAGCTACAGGTTGCTGAAAAGCCCCGCGGGGAGCACCTGTATATATATGTATATATGTAACTGCTTGGGATATTTGTACAGCACTTTAACTTTCCGCGTTTACATCATTGTATAGTTTACAAGTGCTGAGCGAACAACGTTTACTGTTTAACCTCCTCTAGTACTCACTTACATATTCATTCAACGCTTATCGCCATCTTAAATAGCCACAACCAGCTCCCATCTGTCCTTGTAGCTCAGTTATCAACGATGATCTGTTCTGGAGGTCGTGGGTTCGAATCCTGTCGGGGTCAAAGATTTATTTCTCTTTCTCCGTCTCGGTTTTCGAGAACAAATAGTTTTGTCATGAACATGTAGACATGTCAAATGTTATTTTTGGTGGAATTTAAACATCTTAAAGCAAAGTTGGCACAGAAAAACAGGTTCATACTTATTGTTATATCAGAATTTTAAAACTGCTCAAACTTTGACAATTTTATAAGCTCTCCTTTAGAAAGCCTCCTATTTGAGCCTCCTGAGTATCTTATTTATGAACAGAGAGGTACAGGCAGAGAGCTGAGAGCACCGCTAAAGATGTACTGCAACCTTAACTTTACTGAATGTGTTCTGATCGGGGGGGGGAATATACATCCCTACATTAACTATAAAATATAGCCATGTTGGCCTCCAAAGGGTATAATTTTCGAGAAATTTTGATCGGAAATTGGGTATGGTTTGTGGCAGAAACTTTGAAACCCTGTGAAGACAACGTGGTCGGTGAGAACGACGAAGAAAACACGAATACAATAAATATGAACGTACGAACGAACAAATACAAAACAAATACATTAAGAATGCATAAAAATTTGAACCCATCATTGTGTCTAGTCATTGCACAAACTATTGAGACAGTAATAAAACTAACCTTCTCAGCGTATGCTTTTCGTTCATCGTGAGGCATGGAGGAAGCGCGTTCTACAAGTTACAAGGAGGAAAACAAAGATTTTCAACGTGAATCACGTATTTCCAAACTATTTAGTTCCTATGCAGTTAAAAAAGCTGTGGTTGTAACAAGACACGATAAAACTGTTTTTAAAAAAGAAATTAGTTTCAAGATTTTGGTATAAGATGTTTTGGTCACTTGAGCGATTTTCCTCAGTTAAGTTATACTTCAATTAGATTTAATTCGTTCGAATTTAATTGAAGCCGTTAAAATTGACATCAAATGTTCGTCTAAAACTTTAGATTTTACTATATAATAAAGATAATGATGATGATGATGATGATAGTAATGATGATGATTGTGATGATGATGATGATAATGATAATGATAAAACATCGGATCCAAAAAGTTATCACTTACATACATTGAAGCTGTGTGAAAATACAAATTGAAAATACAAGATAATGACATCAGAGATTAAAACAAAAACAAAAACAAACACTGTTCGGCAAAAACAAGTTGTCAACGGAACAATAAACGTAACTGAAAATCTAAAACAAAACTGACGTATTCGCTTCTTTCAAGGAATTCAAGTGTGTCATGCACTCACCCTTCATCGTTCCAAGTTGTGAAAATAGTTTTTCAAAGGACTCATGGCCATCACTATCTTCAGTCTCGGCTTCAAACGCAGCAGAGTTTTCAGGTATTAAGGCATCTTGAAAATAAACGGATTATGTTAGTGCTTGGATATGGCAGCTGACGGTTTGTTAACCTGTGTGACTGGCTCGCACGGCGAGTAGGGGAGTTAGTTTCAAGTATGCCATTGAAAGCAGTTTGCTAGAAAAGGGCTGCATTTGTACATACTTAATGAGTGAGTGATTGAGAGAGTGAGTAAATTAGTGAGTGAGTGAGTGAGTGAGTGAATGAATGAGTGAGAGAGTAACAATAATAATAATAACTCTTTGTCCGCATTCTTTTTACAAAGGTATTGATATTTGGTAATAAGTTTTACAGATATAAGAAAATTCTAACAAGTACGGAATTTAGGTTTTTGAATAGTGTGCCACAGTGTGAAAATTCATATATAGAGAGTGAGTGAATGAATGAGAGAGTGAGTGAGTGAGCGAGTGAATCAGTGAGTGAGTGAATAAATAAATGAGTGAAAGAGTGGCTGAGTTTTTAAAATGCTTCGTTATATTCCTATGAGGCAAGCGCTCTTCATGTATAGGCACCAGTTACACAACTAAAAGGTATACAGAAAACCAAACGGTGAATCATTTCTAACCTATTCCTGTAGGACCAGATCCTGTAACGTTTTTTGAACCTTCCAGCACACCATTCTGTGATAACGCGCTTGAGTCTTGTTTTGCACCAGCTTGTTCGTGGTCTTCTTCTGCAACTCCATTCTCTTTATCTTTAGTGGCAGTACCACTGTAACTTTTATAGTTATAACAAACGTGCTCTAGAAGACGAAAACCCTGGGTTAAATTTACAACTTACAAAGTATGAAATTGAAATTTTTAAGCAATAGAAGGTACAAGACACTACTACACACATGATTGTGGGCAAAAAATATATTGAACAATCATATAATGCCAAAACCCAAAAATCTGCTCTGACCAAGTTCTAGTAAAATAACTTATTGATTATATGGTTATAAGATAACCCTTTAGAACCTTTAAATTCTACATGGAATTTCTCCAGCATATCTACCCAAAATCATTGTAGAGCAAATATTGTCTCTTTCTCTCTTTCTTACACTAAGAAAAAGATAAACAGTTTATGTTATCACAAGGGCTTTGCAGGCCCAAGAGGTTTCAGGAATGACGTTACTGACAAAAGGCCATGGTTTCCGTATTTCGACAAGAAACAGAAACTTTCAAGCAAAACTAATCCATTGTCTAACACATACACACGCACACAAGAGAATTTTGGACAAGGAACAACAATTCTTCGATGGTTTCCAACAACATGCTAAAACTGTAAATCGTTTTTCAAACTACTTGCAGCAACTACCGAAACCAGCTCTGCGGATTTTCAAAGACTCCAATGTTTGCTGTGAAGATGAGTTCAGTTAGTATACGAATCAGTCGATTTCAATTTAGTTTCACCGAGCCTGATTTGAAAATTCTTTGACACGATGCAAGATAATTGGAACGCTTGCAGTGTTGGTGACTCGTCATTTGGATGTCATTTCTGAGCTACTCTTCCATTGTAGAAAAATACAGGCACTTTTAAAAAGCACTTTTGTACGTTGTTTGTATGAAGGACGTGCATATGAGTCTCTAAGATAGTCAAACCACAGCGAAGATTTGATCCACATATTAAATACCTTAAAATCCAATATTATCTGTGGCACCAAAGAAGAGCTGTTGCTTCTAAGATAAAAAAAAATCTAGAAACAAGCCAGGTATCAACTACTTCATTTTTTTCCTTTCAAAGCAGATTCCTTGCTAAATACCTCTTCATGAAAGTCAAAGGGTCAAGTCAAATGCGTACAGTATTTGACAGTTGAAATTGTAGAAAACATCAAGAAACGTGATGGTTTCGCTGATAACAAAAATTTCAGTGCTACTAGAATATATTTTGACTCGCTCGTTGTCAAAGAAACAAGATGGTATTTGTACAACGCATTCAGAGAAATCATTTACCAATGCACTGAAATAAAAAGACTCTTCCCCTCAATAAGGTCGTAGTCGAACATCAGGTGGGACATTATTTTGAACAGGAATATTATCTTCAAAGTCTTTTTTCATCAATGGAAGTAGTATAGTAGATATGGAATTGCCCAACCTTATACAATTATTGATTTCATGGATGACGTGATGGGAAACACAAAGAAATACATTGTCTGCTTTGTTCTTCATCCTCATGAATAAAGTGCAAAACGGTTCATGAAAACCAATAACGGTTTTTGCAACTCATGAATAAGTTAGGTTTAGTTGATTAGGCATTATGGTGAAAATGGTGCAAAAACGAATTTTAAACAACTACAATATCCAGGTAGCACTGATTGATAGAAATAATTTACGGTTGGAGTTCGATTTGTGTGTAAAAAAAATTAAATCACTTTCCTACTTATACTGACCCCTAACTTCAACCAAATTATTTCTATCATTCGATACTACCTGGAAATTGTAAGTGTTTGCTGTAGATATACAAACAGTAGAATGAGCATATAGTTACCCCTCATTTCCATGTTTGGCCATCCCGCACAATGAAGAGCTTGGATAACGCGACTAATGCCCGACTGCTCGCCAAACAGTTCTGGAAAATATTCAGTACCTACTGTAATAATATGGTAACTTTTACAACTAAACTCACTGAAGTAGTTACATCCAGTGGTTGATGTTGTTATCAAGATGGTTTGTCTGTGGCTATTTACAACTTTGTTCTGGGGTATATAGCATCCAAAAACAGCTCAGATAATCAGCTTTTGAAAAAGTAAAGGAAATGCTTACTACTGTAAACTTGTGTACAATTGTACACAAACTGGTTTTGAATTCCTTACTCTCCATTCGAAAATTAAATACGTATATACTTCGACATTATTTCGAAGTAATGATTTCCAACTGCTTCGTTTGGAGCTCTTTTAGTTTTCCAGAAAATGTTTAAGATTTTATTTACAAATCATTGAAGCTTTACTTGTGTGGAGGGTCTTTTTGTTCTGTTAAACTCGTTTGTACAGCTACGAGAACATTTGAGAATGTTTTTATGACATCCTACCATCAGATTGTTGTATCACCTTAATTTACTAAAACTTTGGCCAGGGTCATACTGTCACACACGTGTTCTTTTCATTTTTAGCTGCTTTGGGAATTACACATTTTCACTTCGAAAGCGAGGCTTGGGGTGGAATTACATGTATCTGGTCTGATGTAGCCATGCAAAAGGAACAGAACTGTGTTGTTTAGATCGGTCTGATAAATTTCATACTTCAAATGTTCTTACCCTCAGAATCTTGTGCAACTTCCGTTTCGTCAGGAATCAAGTCTACCATTTCAATAGAGTTCTCCAAACACCATTCATGCACCTCATGTCGGGACACCCCTAGACAATTGCGATTTAAGCAATCAGATAGCTACGACTTGTCAGTTTTGAGTTAAGGTTTCTTCCCTCACCAATATTTTTTCTGTCTAAAGTTCATGTGTGTGATATTGATCTTCGATGCATGAACACATTCATATTCATCAATATTCAACGTTTTGTGTGTTTTATGACTACAAGTTAGTCGGTATGGTCAGAATAAGCCAGTGACCGTAAATTTTAATTTTACTGTACAATAAACGTCGCCTAAACAGTCTTTAGAAAGTTCTTTATGGAGATAATGAATTGCTAAAGAAGGATTTCGAACAGCCTAATTTTTGAGTTGCATCTTCTTCAAAACATAATGACAGCCCAGTTGGTGGTCTTTAAAACAAAGTGATTGGCCACTGCAATTTATTTGATTCACTTTAATTGTAGAGTAAAGTAGTAGATAGACTTTATTTATTACGGGTAACACGTTTACATCCATAGGTCTTACTCCCCAACGTGACTCTCGCCACAACACCGGGATTACCCTTCTCTTTTCGAGAAGTGTGCATGTTCTTTAAGTCCCCTGAGATACCATTTCAGGAGACTAGACCAACGGCTTAACGTCCCTGTCTGCGGGCGGTGTGGCGAAAAAGGTCACCCAAAGTTCAATCTTTCACCATGCCGGGGTTTGAACCCTGTGCCTCCTGGTTGGCAGTCACAGATCTTACCAACTGCGCTAATGTTGCACACATTTATCTATACAAATAACTTATTACTGAACTGATGCAATACTGGTGCACTTACAATATTATAGGAAAAGCCAGGTGGTGCATTGACAGGATCAGATTAAAGTACTTGTGTGCGGTACTCCAGCAAACTTACCTTTTTTGTCTGCATTGTCCGCTTTTTGTCCGGAGTTAAGAAGCAGTAACACAGAGGGTTCCTGGGAGTCTATGTATTCTTTCCAACTTTTCACTTCATCAAAGCTCGAAGCCTGATTGGTTCAAATGAATGTTACGACAGAGTGTGAAGCTTTGTACATGCAATACAAACGGATTACCAGCATCGTTAAACAAGTTAAAGACACGAGATAAAGATCACGAGATATTGCAACCGAAAACTCTTTGGGAAACATTTTAAATTACAATTTTGATAATTTGCTGTAAGATACTGGAATGGATAGTGTAGGAGAACTCAGAACGTTGATGATGAACAGAAAGCAATGGAACAGTTAGGCGACCTGGTGGTCGGCATAGATGAGATGAGATTTGGAGAAGGATACGATTTTTACACCAAGAAGGAAATCAGACTACAGTCAAAAATATTAAATACATCTGTCTAATACTATGTTCCTTCAGATAGATGAAGTTGAAAAATTATGGAATGTAACAGAATTTAGCGTTTCTTGAATTATAAAGAGCAGTCTACATGTTGAAAAGTCTACTTGTTGCTCAGACCGGATACCTGGCCTCCTTTGCACGTTAATGCTAATGGTTTCAAGTCAATCGAAAGAAATGATAACAAGAGCTCACTCTTGTCAACATTAATAAATACTCTCAAGCAGATGAAGGTCGTTCTGAATATTCAGTAGTCTCGTTGCCAGCTTGCGACAGAACTCGGTTTTAGATGAGAATATCTACTTGTCAAACGTTTCAATTGTGTGAAATTAAGGTCGCTTTCCATTTGTCCGGTCTGGCTGGCCGAAAAGAACTGGTTCTGGCCAGTTTAAATGGAAAGATCAAGGCCAACAAAGCTGGCCAGTCATAGGCAAGTTGCGGGAACTCTTGAGTGCTAGATCCTCTTCCACATCGTCCCAAATCTGCTAGCAAAGCCTGAAGTGCTGTAGAAGGTGCACGCGCATTTCTTCCCGCCACAATTCACCAAACTTGCGTGTTCTGACTGACCGAAGTGGGAGAACTGAGCCGCTCTGATCCATGAGCTGGGCCAGTCTGGCCAGGGCCAGTTCCAAGAATTCATCTATTCCATTTGAGAACCCACTGGTCGGACCAGCCAGACTAGTCAAATGGAAAGCGCCCTAAGAATGCCGGATCCCAGATCTGGATGTTGTTTATAACCCTTTCAGCCCCTGCCAGTTTATCAACATCCACATTCTCATTACAATATCATTACAAGACAAGTTGTTTTGTTATAAGAATGAAGGATTTGGTCACACACAAATAGCTATCGTACATGAAAAACAAACATTCTTCCTTACTGTTTAAAAGGAAAATATAATTACAAATTAAGATAACTTAATACCGCATCATATGTTGTGTTTGGGGAGTAACCTTCAGTTGACGAAAGGGAAAACCACACGGCAATCATCAGAAGGTAGGCCTCCCAGTGGAAATGAAATGAAATGGTGGTTCTACCTACGATCTCTTATACTCAGTCAGTATACACGCTGTCTCACCACCTAAACGTAGCAATGATTTCTTTGCCGCTGTTATAAACGTAATTACATTTCTCATCTTACTGATATTCATGCTTTAGCAGGAAAATCAGATGGAACCATTTCTAATTTAAATTTGTTAGCCTGCTCATCCTCTTAATGATTTATTCGGTATCAACATACTCATCCTCTGTACAATTTACCACCCAAGGTAAAACAACCATCACTTTAGCTAAGACAACAAACTAGCCTTCTACCTAGAGTAAATACAGAACGATTTGAGAATAGTTTTGTAAATACATTATTTATAGAGCGTTTTCAGTCAATCCCAAGAGACCCAAAGGCGGCCATGCTGGTGTACCAAATTAAAAAATTAGTGATTAAAAATGTATTGTTAAATGTGGTCATGATGTCACGTGAAAGTACTTTAACAATACATTTTTAATCACCAATTCTTTAATTTAGTACACCAACATGGCTGCCTTTGGGTCTCTTGGGATTGAGTGAAAACGCTCTATTTTTTAGGTTTATATATGTGATAAGAATAAAAAAGTTTTAATATTTACAACATAATACAACCAAAGGTGGAATTTCTTTGAAACCATTAACTTCATATTTACCAAATTCAAAGATTGAAACAATCAGTGAAAACTTGCAGTAAGTTGTGATTTTCAGCTTAGAGTGCCAATGCCATCATCACTGAACATTATCTAACCTACCGCTATAAGGAAATCTAAAGGTGGAAGTAGACGGCCCTTTCTTACTCCAGTATCCACTGTTAAAGGTTATGAAAGGAAAGCGTTAGGTAAGACTTGGCACGATGAGGGTTCATACATCTAAGTTGCATGATGATGATAATCTTCTCTCGGATGACAAGTCTCACGAGTCCCCACAAGATGCTGGAATTCTATAAAGTAACGTAATATAGAGAGACGTAGGTGGTTGCCTACATGTACTGTACTAGGGAGGTCTTTGAAGTGTTCTGTCCTCTTCTTTAGCTGACTGATCTTCCTGCTTGGTGACTGTTTTGTCGCTTTAATCTGTCATTGGCGTATCATTCCTTCAGTAGAGACCTTAAGATACCCGTCTATCGGTATACGGGTACAGGTAGCCTACCCGCACCCGTAGCCGTTCCCGCACGTTGCTGTAAGTTCATAAACACTTACCCGTTCCATCCTTTCTCCTACCCGTTTTAGCTCACATATAGACTGTTGTTTACGCCGGGAAAACGGGGTAGTGCTATCCGGTAAAATCGATGACGTCATCAAAAAATGGCGCTACCTGTTACTCGTACACCGATTTCGGGGTATCTTAAGGCCCTTAATGATTCCCTGAAATCTTCCTGGTAGTATAAGAGAGTTCTTTCATATTCGTCTATGCTGCTACACTTTCTGCCTCTCCAACCAAGTTCTCCACAAATTCCCTTTTGTTTGGTCTTCTTCAAGTCTACTCCATTCTTCTACTTGGTGAGGATTTTACCTCTTTTATTCGTGATTGGCTGATCGTTTCTTTTTTTGATCTCCTGACAAAGTCTTGGTAGTATCATATACTCCCTTCGGATTCATCTGTAGCTTTCTTTTTTCCTTCTCTGCAATTTCTTCACGGTATTAACTGTAATCCTGTCCCTGTACTTCCTAGTTTCCCACATGTACTGTTTCTTCACATGCATTCAGCCATGCATTTTTGTCCTTGCCATTTATTATCGAAGGATTGGTCTTCATCGTCGAAGTCTTGTGGCACCTGAAATCTGTTTGAGAGACTGATGTGGAACTGTTTTGCAATTGTTTTGTCAACTACAACGACTTATGTTTCACATCCGCAATTACATAGTAAATTACAATGACAGAAAAGAGTTTGCAATGTGCAATATCAGTCGTCTGAGAAAAGACGAACTATCAAGTCAGACTGCCACAAGGTCACAGGACACAAGGCACTGGTCGGACTTAACATTTATAATTAGTACTTGTTTTCTCTTTTTCTTTTTTCCTCTGTCTCTTATTAATTAAAAATACAAACATTAATTTGAACGGCACACATGGGCAGTGTATGGATGATAGAACACTTAAGAAGCGTCAGTAAGAATTAAGAATTTCATTATTTTTCCTTTTTACTTGAAAGATAATTTGCAGATCTTTGATAGAAACTTTGTGCATTGCCATTTTGAGCAATGTGACATTGTATATGGAACTTGTCCTTGGTGTATCTTTGTGAGTTTCTTAAAAAAATATGTAGTATACTTGTATGGTGATGTCTGGTAACATATGCCATTTTTTTTTTACTCTTACATCTTGCAATCATCTTTTGAATCTCTGGCTGATGCAAATATGATCGACTCGGTTATATTTATTTGGAATTTAAGAACTGCTTGCCTTGACGTGGTTACTGAAGAAAACTGCTAACCATTTTTTCTCTACTTCCCAAGCTATCCTGACCAAGGACTTATTCTATACCACTGCTTTCTTGTCCATATTCTCGCATAGAAATCAACTATCATCAAGACCAAGGCCACTTATAACCTTTTGAATTTCAAATTAGTTGACATCGAATGACCCCCTGGTCCCAAATTAATTTGGCTTACACATAAACAAAGAGCAGTGGTGCTTTATTTTTCAGTAATTTCTCAAAACTGGTCCGCTGAACCTACAAACACTTAAAACAAATGTTTTTCATCAGTAATCAAGGATTTATTTGAAATATATTTCAACAAGTATTATTCCTTCAGTAAAAATATCGCGAAGTTTCAAGAATTCAAATTTTCCGCGTGTACAGCAATGACAACAAATACCCAATCCGGGTTCAGCTCAACAAACTATAATTTTTACACATACTTTCAATGCAAGTTTATAAATTCCAACTTTTGAATAAAATAAAACAACAACAGAAAGACATTTGGTAGTTCTAAAAGCTAACTTATGCACATTTACCAGTTTTTGTGCCACTCTTTAAAGCAATCACCTTTATGAAGATGCACACCACACGCCCTGCAGCCAAAAACAGTTTCTTTTGGTCGCTGAATTTCATGGTGGCGATTTGCTTTCCTGAGATTGTTGTTTCTGAGGACATAATTTTTACAGTAGCCCTTCTTGTCACCAACTCTTCCAAAAGCAAAGCGGTCGGTATCAGGAGAAGGTTCTACTGAAGGTCGGCTGCGTTTTTGTCGAGCACAGAACTCCTTGATGAGTTGCCCACTCAGTAGTAATTTAAATTTCAAGTGGGAAAGCTGCTTGGGTTCACTATAAGAACTAAAGTTTTACTTGTACAAGACATATGAATTTATGATACAGGCATCGAAAAAGAAGAAAAAAGATATTTCCACCATTTAACAGATTTCAGAATCACTTTGTAATAGCGATGCGCCTGGTCGTGCATATCTACTCTTACATTTTACCATAGCTTCATCAATCGACTGCTCCCAGTGAGGCTTATGGTTCGTCATAAACGTTTCAGAAACAGTGTCAATAACAGGTTGAATTTAGAAGAGTTTGTATTATGGGCTGTCTTCTTCTGGCATTTCCCTTGGGTCAGCAACATGAAAACATTTCAAAACTTTGAAAATTCGATGCTTGCTGAACACCGAGGTAACTCCGGGTTGAGGCAGGTGAATGTCCCGTGAAAAGTACATGGAAATTCTCGGCAGTTTCACTATACTCATAAATAGCCAGATATTTCAGCCGACGTAGTTTGGAAATTCGGGTCTGTAGCACCTGCATTGTGATTCCGATTGGGACAGCCGACAGTTGCAAATATATCTGTGTTCTCCACAATTGTTGTCATTAGTTTAACAGTAAATAATAATTTGAAAAAATCGAGCGGTGTTGCATCGCGTGGTAATTTCTTGGTGGGTCCGACCAACTCGCGGAACTCTGGCACAATTACTTCGCTCGCACCGTCACAACTCCACGGAATTTCATCAAGATTAAAATTTGTTGGATGTAAAATCTTCTTCAAGAAGGTCTTCAACAGCATTTTCTTCATATGCCCTTTAAATCTTGAAGTGTCAGGAACGTGATAGAATGTACTAAAATTACATTCCTGCAAACCCAAAGAGAAAATAGCCATTGTGGTTTTCAGAAGGAACCCCGAAGAATAAAATTTAATGAAAATGTGATCAAGGTGACTGTGTGAAATATGAAAAAACGCGTATTTGGGACCACATGGCATATTGCATAATACGAAAAAACGCGTATTTGGTACTCAAAGGGTTAAATTGTGTTTGTTGGTAAATTGCTGTTGACTGTCATTGAGGGTATCCTTAGTTTCTTGGTCACTGTATATGATTTTGTACTGACATGTATATATATTTATTGACAAACTTTACAGTGATTATTCTTAAACTAAACTTTAACAAGGACATGGCTGCTCATCTTGAAAGCAAGGTAACAACACCTTCTGAGTGAGGCACATTCTCGCTGTCATTACAAAAGTGTCAATACAACAGACCATCGTATTGACCATAAAAGTGTCAGAAAGCAAAGCAGTGTCAGTACAGACAGTACACTATTTATTGCAGCATCAGTAGTATGGTAGGTTGATCAGTTAATGGAGCCGAAACCAATTGTAGAATTGCACACATTTTAGGTATCCTACTGATGATCAGTTACTGATTTGCCTTT
>JANSTQ010053115.1:0-15317 GCA_026167885.1 Bergia puertoricense | reverse complement strand
ACGCTCTTCCGATCTCCGGGTCAATCCCGGTTTCTGAACAACTACCCACCCACCCCTCCCTTAGCTCAGGGTTAGAGTCAAGGTTGGGGTTAGGTTTAGGTTTAGGGGAGGGGTATGTGGGTCATTTCCTAGAAACCGGGATTGATCCATGTTTCTTCCCTTGTTGCACCTTTTTCTCGGGTTTATTATCACTGGAAATATATACCTATATTGTGCCGTAGATCTAAAGGCTACTTTCGCGACGTACGGAAGGTTGACTGTATTTGGAGATGGACAGTTTTTGGGCAACATTAGTGGAAACTCAATTGCACACGTTGTGTTACAACTTTCCATTCCAACGGCTGTTAAGGTAGGAAAGTCGATAAATTGTGAGACTTAGACCCACCAAGAGAACAATATATCCTAATATTTGCCTTCTACTTTTTACGAATTATTAACTCTTTCGTTTTTAATATTTTCAATTTCACGAAAAGAGAATTAATTTATGCAATCTTACATATTACTACATTAGTATTTAATTTCCATATACATACTCTTCACACATCAACTTTTACTGGTCCCAACTACAAACACTTACGCACACGCGGACCATACATTGCCCATACCGCAGCAGTTCCCTCATTGGTTAGGTAGTGCCAGAAATGGAAGTCAGCAGTCCTTTGTTGGAACTATTGTTAAAGGTAAAAGTAAAGGTAGCCCTTATTTAACGTCGGTAGTTCCGTCAGTTCCTAGAGCTGCTATCAATGGAAGCCGACGGTGCGCACTTTACCCCCTCCCTCTGTCAGTGCTCCGTTTTACGGGTATTTAAAGCTAAAGCTACACGGATCAGAGGAAAGTCAAAGCAGACGTTGGATTCACCGAGAATCGAACTGGGGACCTCCAGCTCCGAAGGCCGCGCACTAACCAACTGAGCTACGCCTGCTCCTTAAGGTACCATTGTTGGTGCCTTGGTGCTCAAAGGAGCTTATGCCAAGTATATTATCACCAAAATGTCACATTGGGTTGCTAGTGAAGCCACTAATTTTTTTTAAATTTACACAACAATAAGATTATGTTGTCTTGGACCCACTTATACTAAAAAATTACCTTGAGGTACGGGCATGGTATGTTCTTGTCACACCACCGAACGTAAAAACAAACTTGTATGTCAGTTATCATTGGTATTTGTAATCAAATGGTTTGGGGTTAAATTTTATTTAAATCAGCTTGCATAACATTAAAAACATACAAACAGTCTCTTTTTTAAATGTGCGTCATCTGCCTCAAAGTTTTAAATTTTGATTGATGGCCATGAATTCATCAGTTTTTACTATCAAGTGTTACCTTAATAATAATATAAAGTCTTTGATTGGAAAATCAGTTCTCACAAGATTTTGTTTATGAAAGTTGCATCATTTCACATTTAGTTCAGTTAGTGTTACATTAGCACTGTTGAGTGTTACCTCGATTCCAGTTCCTATCCCTTCCGGCTCAGGCGATCGTAGCTTCAAGGGGTCTGGTATCTATAGCAAGAAATATAATTCTGCCCGCAGGGATACGGAAGATGGTAGTGGGAGACACTTTCCGGCGAAATCTCAGGCCATTGTTATTTACGACCATTATTTCTGCAGTCGAACATGATTTAGAGCATACTGGACTATTTTGAGGTGATGCCAAGGAGCACAATGAAAAAAAGAAAAGTAAGAACACTTTATTTATTGAGGGAAACTCATTTACACCAGTAGACTGTACTCTCCCATGCAGTCCCCTGAGATAGCATTTAAGGAGGCACGACCAACGGCTAAACGTCCCTGTCCACAGGCAATGTGTGACGAAAGAAGGTCACACAAAGTTCAACCCTCGGCTGGGGCATATACTTGGGGCCTCCTGGTTGGCAGTCAGAAATCTTACCAACTGCGCTACCTTGCACACACGATAATAGTCAAATTCAGGACATAATTGGGAAACACAACACCAGTAGTACCCGGAACTATTTTCAAGTTACTCAATTCACTCAATAACACACAATTTACTATCTTAGGTAATAGCTATCGATATTGACGCGAGTCTGTCAAACTTTGGAGTCCTATCATCATTCGAAAACGGCCTGGTCTCAAACGAGCAATGGAAATGCGCTGCATACTCCTCCAAACAACAACATAGTGTTTGGGTGAAGGGAACTTTTAACGACACTGGCTGGCATAGAGCTCACGTGTACACCGACAACAAAGAAACACGTGACCCTACTGATGCGTATCAGCTGGATCACGTTAAGGAGATATCTCCTCAAGCCAAATGGATCTGGTCAGAGAGTGACTCCGACTCGCACATCGTTTGTAGAGTAAAACTCTAGACAAAAGAACTTTACCATGACGTTATTTTTTACATTTGCATAATACAGCATAACTCCAATTTAAAAAGGGCTCTTTCACGGCTTTGCGCATGCTTAGGGATTTAATGACACCCCCCCCCCCCTCCTGTTTCAAGCTAAAATATCTCTAGACAGGCAATGTTTAGATATCAATCTAAGTTTTTCAAGAGTTAAATGCCACGGATGGTCTGTTTTAAGAGGTGATTAAGTTGGATTGTAGTTTTCAATGTAATCGATTCTTTTAAAAAAGCATAAAAATTTGGTATTAGTGATCGGTTATTGTCATTTTAGTGAATTAGGTTTCTTATTTTTGAAATTAGACAGATTAAGCATCGTGTTTACGGCAAACGGCAGAAGTGGTCACGTGACTATGATTTTCTCTCATTTATCGTTTACCGTTTGCTTTTCCTAGGTTAAGGAAATTAGTTCCGTGCTAGCCCCAAACACGAGAATTATTTTAAACCATTTTCATGTACTTATTGTTTATTTTAAGTAAACGTAAACGGGGATCTGACGTTTGCCGTTTGCCGTAAATGCGATGCTGAATCTCTCTATTATTTGGATAACTAACGTAAAACTTCAATCTCTGAAAAACAGAAAATTCATTAAGCCATGAGAGTCCCTTTAAGTTTTAAACAAAAAGTGTCCTTAAATCGAAAAAGCATGGCATAATTATTGATCCCGATATGTTAAATACTTTTGGAGTAATATGTCGAACGTCAAAAAATACAGATATTGTATGACTGGGGGAAAAATTGCCTCCAATTATAGAAATCTCTATAAATTCGGAAGATTTCAAACACTCATTTATCGAGGTAAAATTTTCAGTGGGTACTAATTGTGCCATTTTCTATTGAATTATTAATTCATTTTGTTTGAAGCTAATGAGTAAAAATATCAACAACGACGTCATCTGAAAGTCAGCTGTTTTCATTTTCAGACAAACTAGGGGCGCTTTCCATTTGATCGGTCCGGCCGGTCAGTTCTCAAATGGAACGCACCTAATTATCGGAACTGGTCCCGGCCAGACTGGCCTTACTCATGGATCAGAACTGTTCAGTTCTCCCGCTCCGGTAGATTCAAAGCGCGGGAAGTTGGCGATTTTTGGCGGGAAGAAATACGAGCGGGGGTGAAAGGGAGAGTTAATTCACCAAACCGAAAAAGATAGCGCCACACCTTGCATATTTTGTCTCTTTTACCACAATGTATTGCATGGTGCCATCTTTTTCGGTATGGTGAATTATAAACAGTTTTTTGTAACTATCGTTTTTACAAGTTTTTACTAAACTCCTCGGTGATACGTATCATTTAGTACTTATTATTATTATTTGTAAAAGCACTCAGTGCAAAGGTAAAAGGTAAAGGTAAAGTTACTCTCTTTAACGAGACTAGCACGTGATAGTAATTATGGTAACTGATAAACTTGTGGCCCTCGGTGCGCACTTTACCCCCCTCCCTCTGTCAGTGCTCCGTTTTACGGGTATTTAAAGCTACAGCTACACACATCAAGCCACTTCCCTCGCGCTCAGGTGTCCCGACTATAACTTGTCAGCATGGATCTTCTTCCTCATCCATTAGCTTTCATATCCCCACTTAAGTGTCGAGAACCTTTCTAAAGATTCTTGCGGTCCCGAGAAGGCATTATTATTATTATCATTATTATTATTATTATTATTAGCAGTAGTAGTTTAGTTTTTTCATGCCTCTACACAAATTCATATTACAGGTCTCAGGTCTAGAGTTTGGTTTCGGACATTTGTCAGTTTAAAGACGAATGTAACCAACAACGATTCACAGATTTGTCGACTTGGAGTATTTTGTGGTTGGGTTAGGTTCTGTTTACATGAGGGGAGGTTGATCTTAGTGCTGGTGTCAACCTGGCAGGTAATTAAAGCTACCGCCCTTATATAAGTAGCTTTCAAAGACTCACAAGCAAAAATTACAGTAAGAAAATCATCAGAACAATGGCTATAGGATTGTTAGAAAACAATTAAGAAAGGTCAGGTGCAGCTAGAAATTTAAAGTCAAAGTACAGATGCTGGTGATTATAATATAATGCAGCGGTCAGGTTCAGTTAAAGACTGCGGAAGTTGCAGGGAACCTTTATGCATCTAAATGAAAGTATGGCTATAGCATTGTTAGCAGCTAGGGGTATCATCCGATAATATTTTATGTTTTTTTGGCAACTTCAGTCTCAGTCGTTATTAATCGATATTCAGCAGCAAAAGACTGGAGCATCCTGCATAGGGATCAAAGAGAAAAGCTCGCCTAACATTTTAAAGTCAAGACTATCGTTTTCTCATGTATTGTGATGTGATAAGTCATTAATGCTGAGTGAATTAGCATTTATTTCAATCTATACTCGTACAGCTTTTAATTCATTTTTAATTAAAATTGACATTGCAGAGCAAATTAAATTTTTACCATAAGCATTTTCTTACTGTAGTATCACCGTTCAAACTTTACTTACAATGTATGATTATTTGTTAATATATAACCACAAATTTTAGACTTCTATGCAGCTCTTATATGTTCATGAGTTAAGCTGTCTGACCACAATAACAACGGCAAAAACAAGCTAGAACCTCTTCAAGCTGTATCGTTTCAAACGATGATTTATATGTTTGGAAGTGTCATAGGTTTTTAGGACTTATCGTAGGATCCATCACTATAATCCTGTAATCCTATCCTATTATCATCCTATCTATATGGTCTATTTGAACTGTTGAGCGCCATATTGTTACCATAGCAACCACATCAACCCTTAAATTTAAATTTAAATTTAAAGAGGGCGTCAGTTTTTCTAACATTACAATTTTGAGTAAGCAACAAGTATTTAGAGTTTTTATGGAAAATTATTAGACAGATCTGAAAAAAGGAAATAATTGAAGGCTGCAATCGCCCTAAAAATATCCACAAATTTCAAGTTCATAAAATCGTAGTGTTATAAATGTCTAGTTTTAATTGCACAAGTTACCTTTTCTGATTACTTTTTAATTTGACAAAATTTAGAAGAAAATATGGTCAAGACGTTATGAGAAAATATCGATTTAAGGCAGTTTTTTGGTGTGTGGCAGTGGTCACCCAGGAGAACGTAGGGTATTCCACATAACGCATACGCAACTACGACATTTGTTGGAACCTTGGTACTCCTAGAGAGTTATGCCAAGAATTTGGACACTTAAAGGCCACATAGGTCGCTAGATAAATCCACCTTTTTTTAGTTTTTTACAAATACACAGACTAAACACATAACTGAACTCATCATGAAGCTGTCAATTGAGATGATGCCACATTAAGAAGAGATATCTTTTGAGAATTACAAAAAAGTGTGTTCCCTCACGCCAGCTGTTGCTACAACCATGTTTCAACTGATTATTTTTATGCGAGATAAAGTTGTTGTTTATGTTTTTCTGTATATAACAAATCTCTAAGTAAAAGAGCTCAAGTTAGTATCATTTTTGTAATATGGATCTGTTTTATGTTTTACTAGATCTAGATAATAATTATAATCCTGTGGCGCTGGTTCAGTAATTCAGGCAAGAACCGTTTCTGTTAAAATATTGGAAATTTAGCCATGGGCTGCATTGTCAACTGATTAAAGTTTAAGGTTCTGAACCTCGGCCAGCTTTCATCTTAACTGATCTACGCTTTTCGATAAATTTTATCCACGGTGTTCTAGGCTGTTGCTATTAAAAAAGGCATATAACCAGCTCATTTAGCCGCGAAATGTTGTGCACATATCTCTTGCTTTTTGTAACTGCTTTTCATTAAGTGCTTTCTTAAAGATCTGCAAACAAAAAATGCGGCCGGAAAAATGGTAATTTCTTACGCTACCCAGCCGCACAGCATGACTTGTTGCCAACCTAAAACGACCCACTTTTTTGTCTTTCTTCTCATTGTCAACCCACAATACCGCCACTCCTGAGCCGTGATCATATGTAGCAGCAACATAGTTCCATTGATTGTCCTTCATTTTAAGATCCAACTGCTTATTATCTGTGTAATCACTACTCACCAACTTAAATGTTAAGGTTGTCTTTGTAACTGCACAAACTCGAACTCCCCATTTCAGTTTGCTGCCAGCAGAGTCATAGTAGCTGATTATGGAGCCCCCGCTCAGCGGGTACACCCAGGCAGCAAGTGTTATTGAGTTCTTTACATCAAGTGAACCCCTGTTATTGGGTATATCCACGAAGCTGCCTGCCTCTCCGTGGAACTTCGTCGACCCCCCCACATTCTGAAATGGGCCGTTCACGTGATCCATTTGCTCACCGATAATCGCATCTGGATTATGATATATGCTGCGGTCTTGTTTTGGGATGTTCCGAGTTAAGGGATAAAGAGCGATGGGCTTCAGAAAGCCTATAAGAAATTAATCACAATCATTTAAAACCCGAACATCTCGTGGTTACTCGGTAAAAGTTGCAGCAGTACGAGCAACGATTTCTTACAACTTGCCATGCAACACATTTTTGTATTGCAAGTTGTGGAAGCAAGTTGCAAAGAATTATTCAACTTTAACTTTTACATCTTGCAAAAGAGAAAATTTGTTGCGCGGCGAGTTGTTCAGTGGGTGCATCACAACACGTGCAACAACACATTTCAACCATGCAGTGCAACACTGTTGCGCAACAAATTGCAGGAATATTTTTTATTACCGCACCTTAAATGTGCTGGATAATTTTTCTGGTCTCTATACTAATACCAGTTTATGATAATGTTGAACGGGCTCCTTGACATAGAATGAATATATATATATATATATTTGATCTAATCTATTTATTTATTTATACTCGCTCCAATTTCCTCAAGAATTGTCGAGCACTCTTTGAAGATCGACTGAAAACATTTCACTTATATATATATATATTTATATGCATTATTTCTCTGTCTGGGCCATTGCGTTACAATTTCGTCTTGACAGTCTTACAATATCAGAATATGGGATTTTAAAATTTTCATATTAAACAAAATGTTGAGCTAATTTGGATGATATTGTTTGGAAATGTTGGTAAATAGGTTCGACGTGATATTCTCTAAGACTATATAATTCCTGTAATCATGCATGATATAAATATAACAACAATAACAATAACAATAACAATAACAACAATAACAGTAATATTTACAATGACAATAACAATAACAATAATAACAATAACAATAACAACAATAACAGTAACAATTATAATTATAATAATAACAATAATAATAATAATAACAATAATAACAATAATAACAATAATAATAATAATAAATATAATCGTAATGGCAACAACCGTAATGACAATAATGATGATGATGACAATGATAACAGTCATAATCATTTAATGATAAAACCCAAGTTTGTGCGCCTTTTCCAGGTAAAATGTTACCTTTAAGTGATAATAAATATGCAAAAGATATACTGTATGTAAACGTTCTTCCCGAATATATAACCTCGTGATCTCCGTTAAACAGAGCTATTAAGGAAACACTTTTAATAGCTTCTGGGATCGAGTTCCGTAAAAGTAGTGCATTAGAGTTTGATCGCTGTTCAAAAACTTTCAGGTGGATCGGTAAGTTGTTGTAAGACAAAGAGTCATCGAGAATTTCAGTCAAACAAAAAGATACGAAGCTTTATAGTTTACGAGGAAGATCTTCAAGACAACCATCAATTTTTAAGACGGGTAAAAAGATTATTTGGATTTGTTTGTTGAAACAAACATTTCAAATTTAGTACAGCTGAAACAATTTTCAATTAATATATACGGCTTCCTCGGTACATGCTGTCAAAATCCACTTAAACTAGAAGTAAAATTTATCAAGTGTTTATTTTGGTAAAAAGCAGAAACACCCCAACTGCTCAAGGACGAGTGTTCAAAGATCAATTAAAACTTGGAACACTGTGGCAGAGGATCCCACTCTAAACATTAACAGTCTCAACTATTAAACTATGGTATTTATTACTGAAAAAATAACTGCAACTGTAGTGAACCTTGAGCTCTTAAAAGCAACTTCTTCAAAAATAACTTATCCCGTAGTCTAACACTTTCTGATTCTTATTGTTATCAATTTGTTATATATGTTATTGTACTTAAAAATTCGGCGGTGTCTGTAATTGTTGAATCTAGTGATAATAACCTCTCCTCCGCATCCTCTTGAAACCTGATAACTGCCTTTAAAAGTGCCTTTTTTTTACATAGTTCTTTTCAATTTAATTCCCTGATAACTTCTAGTGGGCACTTTTATACTGATTTAAATGATTATAACAGTCTAGGAGCTGAAGAAATGTCTTTTACTTTTACATAACTCTTTCTGATAATGGTGTAAACATGACATTTTGTTTATCAACTACTTTGTCTTTATCTCAGTTTCTAGTTACCTCCTTCCTCAATTTCAGTTTCCCGCTGGCATCGGTTCTCAATTGTTCCCTGTTTTGTGGCACAACAAAACAAGTCAGAATTCGACAAAGACTTTAAAAGAGCAGAAATGAGATAAAACATCAATAAATGAAAAAATTTTACTTCTTAAACTGTCCAAACATGAGGATTAGCCACTTTCATGATGGCGTTATATATTGCAACTAACAGAATGCCCTGCCCACCGTTTTGGAAGATAGTTAGTGTTAATCATTCTGCTATAATAATAATAATAATAATAATAATAATAATAATAATAATAATAATAATAATAATAATAATAATAGATTTTGATATAGCGCCTATACATTGCTGTTCTAAGCGCTTTACAATTTGAAAAAATAAAAAATCTTATTTGTTAAAAGTATACTTATAAAGGAAGTATAAAAGTAAAAACATATATAAGTTAAAACTATACTTATAAAGGAATAAAAATTCGAATAAGAAAATTCCAAAAGCATTTAGGTACTTGTAGTAATTTATTATCCACCCAAACCCCGTTTACCCAATGACCCATAATACACTGCTCTAAACTGTGCTTTGGACAATCCATCAGTAACAGTCTTCTGGGCTCAGTTGTTCGAAAGTCGGTTAGCGCTAATCCAGTGTTAACATTTAAACCCACGGTTGGGTTTACTTTCTAATGGTGGGATTCGAGCTCTCGTTTCTGGTTCACGTAACTGGATTTCCTTGGAGTGTTTCAGCGATACTAAATAAGTGCCTTATACGTCCAAATGTGTTCCGTAAGGAAAATGTGCGGCAATGGATACGGCATTTTGAAGATTTGAGGAACAGCTGAAAAAATCAAATATTGGGCTTTGGCCCACAAACAGTAAAGTTTTAAAAATTGCTGGCCCAATTTCAACTCTGCTTTAAATCATACTCATATGTCAGGTAAGTTGTTTACAAATAGACCCCCATATTTACAAATAGACCCCCATATATATAAATGTATATCTTTCCGGACTTTTGAACAGGCCCTTAAAACAATGCAATTTCGTCCTATGTAGGAAAATCACATACTACAATGTCTAATCACTTGTTCTTCTGTGCATTTAATAAGCAAGAGATATATTTAGCTTGAAATCTTGTTCCCGTTGCTCGAACAAATTGGGAGTTATTAGTCAATAAATTTTGTCCCAAATCTATGACTTCAACCTCTCCAAACTGGGTATTTCGGGGGGAGGTGTAATCTGAAAGTAATTAAAGCAATTAAGAAATGAATGTCACCATGGTTACTACATGGTGATCAGCCGACCTCCATATTCTGACCTCTGTCAGGTTTTTTCAGTCAATGACTATTAAGAAATTAAATTTTAATTTTTGACTAACCCTGGGTTAGCGCTAGCCCACTTTCGAAACCCTAAACTGACGCTACTGTTTTCGGACAATGCGCGTTACATCATCTCGTCTGAGAAATATTGGATTTAGTAAAATGTATTATCTGAATCACATAACAACTTATACCCGCTGATGGTTCTGTATTGTTGTAGCTTTTGTAACTTTGCCTCCTGTGACCGCTGGGGTAGATGGTGCAACTTTTTCTGGAGTGGCTAACTGAATTTTAGATGTTAAAGGGGCTTTTTCACACTATGATTGCGCAACCTTTCTATTTCTTGGCAAAATATTTTAAAAATAGAAAAAAAACTTCTATTACAAATAATACAAGCACAATTCTACCTTAAGCGTTGAAAATTTGGTAAGGATGGGTTAGTTTGGAGGATGATTGAAACTGATTACAGTTATGATTGCTGAAGCGAAGTTAGTGTTGGCCCGTAGGATAAATTGACGACTGATGTAATACAAAGCCAAAATGCAAAGATCTTTGACAATTATGTTTGTTGAAAGGGTTTCTTTGTCAAATTAAATCGCCTTCATCAATATACTTTGACTAAATATGAAAAGAACCACTTTTGGAAAGCAGTGATTTTGTATGGAGCAACCATAAAACTGCCCCTTTAAACATATCTTCGTTATTTGCAAATATGAAGTTATTTTAAGTCTTTAACTATATTAACTTGTTTGACATATTCTGAATCAGCTGAACCAACATTTTTGACAGGAGCTTTGAAAAAAAAAGATTTTGTTTTGGATAGTGGCTTGCAGGTACAGGTGATTCAAAGTTTTGACAATAAAGAACTCTTCGTTAAAATTCTTTTTCATCAAATATTGGGAGTCCGAGTTATAAGCAATGTAAATTTCAGAAACAATTACGGAAACTTGAAAAAAAAACTTATGTGGTAGTTTCTCTTTCTTGTGAACGATTTCTGCATATTATAGATATCTTTCTGCTGATTACTTCTACAAAACAGAATTTTACCTTTACCAAGTTAGTATTTTGATTGGTTTAATAGCCAAAGAGGACCAAAAGTTGAGTTATTAAACTCTGATAAACATGTATTATCAAACTCCGAGAAAAGCATAGCATATTACGAGCACTCTTATAAAGAGTCGTACAAAACAAAGCAGAGTTCAAAACTTTTAAAACTGGAACACAGGGAAATTCTAATTTGAATGGCGTGTTAACCAAATAATGGTGGTATAAACAGTATTACAAGGGAATTTTGACAATGGAAGCACTGTTTCATGCAATTTAATTGAAATTCCTATTTGTGAACTTACTGCATACCCTATCTGACTAAAGAACAAAGTTTTTTTTTCTAGAATGCTCCAAAACGGGATTTATAGTAGTAGCTAATGCTTCGGGCAAGAAAAAATAGCATGTAACATTAAAATCAAGTTTACTCACGTGTATTCAGGATGTGAAAACAACATTTATAATTAAAGAGAGGCAAACCTTTCATTTTATTTGCTACTTTACTACTCACCTCTGTTTTATACAGCTGATGGAATATGTAGTCCTCCTGATTTATCAAGGTTTGTCCGTTCACATCACATTCACTTATGGAAGCACAGTTTAACTCGCATATACCTTGGGACTTCTTAAAATTGTAGGAAGTACATCTTGGATCATTGGCACAACCTTTAACGCAACCTAGCCAGTCAATCTCCTGGATAGTTCTCAGTTGATTCGCAGCGAGGGCTTTATTATGATAAACTAGAGCTTCAACAGTCAGAGATCTCGCAGAGTTACTTACTTCAATTATAGCAAGCAAGTGCAAGAGCAGTGAGGCACAATTCATTGTTTATCAAGTGGTGAATCATAAATAAACGAGACAGAAACTGGAATGGTAAGGAGTTAAATTAGAATGCTTCATATGAACAAGCACATCAATTTAGTAAAAACGTTTTAAATCAATAATGTCATTAGAAACTTCTTTATCTCTCAGCTATATCCTCAAACAGTGTCAAACACTTGTCAAATTATAATTGCTGTTTTTTCAGCCAATAGTGATAAATTGCTACATGGCTGTTCTCTTCCTATGCTACAAATAGTGTGCTAGAATCAGGGTGTACATACAGGACCATGCGTGAGGACACAAAAGTGATGTACTTGCCCCATTTAAGTTCATCTCCAAGTTATTTGAGCAAATAAAACTCAACGGGTCAGCCACCCTCTTTATATGTGGAAAAAAAAAATTAGATACACCCCATCCCTTTTATACCTTGGAAACAATTTCTTAAGTAAAATTTTTCATGACTATTTCCCATATTTTACCCGTACTAAATTTCAGAAAAAAATAAGTAGTCCTCAAGCGAATATTGCAATTAGTTGCTTGTTATTTTTTTTCAAACCTGAAACATTTTCGCATAAACTGCCATATTTGTTTATTGGTGTGCTCCTACATTATTCGCTCTTAATAGTAATCATTTATACGAAATAACCATTATTTCAGATTTCGCTTGGCTGTCCAAAAATCGATCACACTGTTTTGTCAAAGATGCTATATGTGAAATCACTTTTCCATTTGATAGGTACTAGCAAGGAAATCACAAAAAGGACTCTTAACACTGTCATTTTGATTTATATTATATCCCCATTTCATTAGCAGTCACGCAATCATTATAGGAATTTAAAAAAGTACAAATAAATAATGATACTAGATATAATAATAACTAGTGTTATTATAACTATTACTATTATTATTATTATTAATATTATTTGGCTCTTCTGTTAAAAGAAATTGAAAATAAAGAATCAAAATAATAAACTGAAATAAAGAATGCTAATAGGTTTATTAGCTTCTAGAAACAATCGGCTGTCTAATGTTTATTTTTTGTAATTGGGAAATTAAGCCTGCACGGAGTCAAAGCCACTCTATCTGCGTTGCTTCCTGTATAATGGAGCGGAAGCTGATAAAAGATTTTACCACAAATAACAAGCCGAGCTTAAACCGACCATGCAGTCAATTTAACAGATATCTTGTCAAGCTCTGTCAACTGAACAGGCACAACTTCATCTATTACGAAAATTTATGACTATCTGCAGAAACAGCTGACACTTTGTAAAAATAACAGCGTGAAACGATTAATCAATCTAACTGAACAGTAACTACATGTTGGTTCAACTGACAAAAAAAAACATCGAGTACGAATCGAAGCACGAGAAAACTCAATGTTCATGCATTTTCTATCTTTTGTTTGTAATGTTTTTCAGATATTTATGTTCTATTCAAGAAATGCATCTCACGTTACAACCGTAACTCTCTCTCTCTCATGCCTTTAAACCCCCAGTGGGGCATGGGGCCACTAACGTAACTGCTCCCATTTAAAATCTCGGTCGTTGTTTCAAGATGATTTAGGATAGAAGTCACGACATCTATTTTCAACTTTTGACACTTCTTTTGCGCTCAAAGCTCGATCGTACACTTGAAAACAAGACAAACGACCCCTAAAGAAAGACTGATTGGAACTCGCCGCACCCATCCTCACGTTGTGACCAGTATCCAGTTCGAAGGATCCTACATGTACCTCTTTTTTCTCATTATTAACCCAAAGTGTTGCTGTGCCAGTGTCATAATTATAGACTGCGCAAACGTAATTCCAATAATTAGTTTTCATGTTTAGCTTCAATTCTTCCGTTGCTGAAGAGTTACCTTTACCAATGAACTCCACCAACAGTTCTGTGCGTGCAGGGGCATTGACAACCCACAAACTCACGCCCCTTTCTGGCAGGCCGTAATAAATAACAATCGGGCCAGATTTCTCAGGATACACCCAAATAACAATGGTCATGGACTTCCTGGTCTCTATTCCACCGCTGCGTGGTATCTCAATGTAGCTTTCCTTTTCTCCACGAAAGAACGAGGCTCCTTCGTCTTTTCCAAATGGGTCGCGAGCAAAGTCAACATTTTCACGCCTAGCTGGTGGGTTGTTGAACGCGCTCTCGTCCGATACTGGGTAATCTTGGCTCAGTGGGTATAACGCTTTTGGTTCTGGTAAAACTACAGAGCAAGAAAGATATTCCACTTCATCCATATGAAGAGTATATAATTGCTTATCGAAAAGGCCCCGGTTGTTCAAAAAATGCGGAGCGCTACCCAGCGGATAAGTGTCAACAATTTTGGCTACTTTATCCCCTGGATAAAAATCTATCAACTGGATTAGGATTTATTCGCTTTACAGCGCTATCCTCCCTTTGAACAATTGGGGTCTATATTTCGTTAATCAAACTACAAACCAGGAACAAAATAAACTGGTAACACACTTTACTCGAAAAACATTAAACAAATATCCATTTTTGACTTACGGCAAAAGTTTTTCATAATTTTTAAACCAGTCTTTTCTAGAATATTCTGGGATACTGTCATATACAGTAAAGCATGGAACTCAAGGCTTTCATAGCGCATTGAGATTAAAGAAATTTGTCAAAAGTGTGGAATTTTTGGTCCCGGATCCAGTTACATCCCGAAATCCCAATTCAAGGATGCTTTACATCGATGTTACAGTGATATTTTCTCACGAGTAGGCAAGTGAACTCGTGATGAAATTAAAAACACAACTGAAAAAATTATTTTCTCCAAGCAAACTTGTAAACTATCTATTCATTATATACGTAATTTACACGTATTTGCACTTGCAATTTACAAGTGTAAAAGCTTTATTGAATTGTCTACAGAATACAATTCATATTTACTTCCAGAGGTTTTTGATTCCTTCCAACTTTTCAAAACATTGATCCAATCATTTTGGGAACTTTTCTGAAAACCACCCACTTGTAATATATCAAGGTATATCTTATTCTTTACCGAGACGTATTACGCTATTTATTTTCCTAATTCTAAATCGGAGCGAAACCGAGATTTCAGATACCAGTCTAATAGTAACTTACCAGTGCTTCGACTTCCACTCGTAAATCTGTGTTTGCACTTGTTTTCGTCTGAGGTCTTTCGAAAAGGAAAACATATATCGTGAATATTGGATTAAAATTTTAGTGATTACAACAAATACAATGTGAATTGTCGCACAAGATTTAAGACATGAGAATTTTTGTAATTCTTATCATTTTTAAAATTTACTATTTCAGTGCAAAGTACATGGCACAAAAAGAAAAGGACGCAAAGGTCTGTGTTTATATGTATGCGTACAGTTGTATGTATTTACAGCTGTTTTATTGTATGTATGTATATATGTGTGTATGTATGTATGTATGTATGTATGTA
>JANSTQ010053004.1:0-15317 GCA_026167885.1 Bergia puertoricense | reverse complement strand
TAAGCGCGAAGACGACGCTTCAAAGTACTTAAACTGATTGTAATGTTATGGTATACACTTAAAAATTCTAGAATAACGTTTTGATACCCTTGATGAAAATAAACCTCGATCATTTGCCTTTCCGATCTGTCGTCCGCCATTTTTATTCCACGTAACACGAAAGGAAGACTGGATACTAGTTTCCATGTCGCTTGTCTTGTCATGCATGACTTCTAAGCCGGAGGGGCCTTAGCACGGTTTGAATGGACTTTTTATTTGCAGCAACTTTTTTTATTTGTATAGGGTGCAGTGTTTAATATGCGGTTGACCTTTTTTTATGTAGGGCCACCGCACAATTGCAATTTTCGCCAGCTAAAATGTAATTATCGAGGTAACAAACTTCCTTAAACTTCTGCTGTCTTGTTTCTGTTTATCAGCTTCTCTAATCAGAGCATTCGTTGCATGCGACTCCTCTCCCAGTCTGATCGATTTGATACAGCCTACAGCCCAGTTGATCGATTTGATACAGCCTGCAGCCCAGTAAGCCCAGTCCATCACGTAGCCACACGGTTAATTTGACGACGTAACATTAATTTCTTTTCTTTTTTTGCCTTTAGTTTTGTTGTGTATGCTAACACTTTTAAAATGTTAGCTGGCTAAAAACCACAATTGTCCTAAAGCCGGTGCTTCAAGTACAATATCTTAAATGGCGTTTTTAATTGGGTAAATATGGTATTTGATTCAACACAGAATACACCTATTTCAAGAAAGGTAGACTGAACAAAATGTAAAACATGAAAGATAGGAACCCAGGCAGTTCCTAATTTTCTAAGCTGTTCACACTGGCTTTTATTTGCCAAGGTGAGCAATTTCAAGGTAACAATTACAGCACTTTCAGTTATTGTCACAACTGCAGTGATATCAGCTCATACTTGCACACAGCTTGAATACTAATATGCTGTTACCCAGAGTTCCACTGGGTCATATCTTTCATGATTTGTGTTTTTTTTGCTCAATCTTTTTTGAGACAGGTGTATATTATATGTACCAACTACAAACACAAGAGCTCTTTAACACATCTATTGTGAGTTGCTGGTTCTCATATCAAGTTTTAATTTACAAGTTACAATGGTTGCCAGTTGTACCTACATAGCTAAACAAACATAATTCACAATAAAGTGACTTTTTAACAAGCTAGACTCAATGTTGGTGCTATTCTAATACAAAACAACTCTTGGCTGTTCAAAAGGCACAACACCCACGGCCATACAACCCATTTTCTGCAAAAGATCAGTTTGAATGTTTTCAGCTGGATATCAATATTCTCTGCATAAGAAATTTATCGGGATGGGTAACATTTAAAGCAAAATTCATTTTGTGTATTTTATATGTAAAGCTTCTGCTTCCTTTGGCCAGCACACTTCACCATGTTGTTTGGTATTCTGGCACAGATTGAGATCTGCCCAGTAAATCTGAGTGTTGCATAATCTGATAAAAATTACATATAGTACTTATATATACATGTATACCGTGAATGATCCAATAAACGCCTCATATCTAATAAATACCCCAGTCAAAGTTCAACTCTGTGATAAATGCCCTTCTCTTCTAATAAAATAATGTTCTCCCACTCTTCAAATAAAAAAATAACCAGATTGAATGCATCAAATGCCTCCACAAACAAACTTTTTTGAGGTTCTTTCTTAACCAAGATAGGTTTTAAAACTGTATCCTGTTTTAGTTCAAAATCAGAATAGGGTTATCACTTCATTTTAAGACACACAAACGAGTGAAATATTACTTTTTCACATTTTGGTGATGCAGATGATGAAGCAATGTTTATAAAATTTTGAGTTCTTTATAGCAGGAAAAAATAAATACCTCTAATTAACACCTCTTATCTAATAAATGCCCCCCCCAAAAGTGTGAACATCGAATAAAGGCCGTCAGCATTTCTTAGATCATTTATGGTATAAAAGCAGAATTTATGCATTTACTATCAAGTTTTTGAAACTGTGGATACACCAATGGCTAACCAAACATTTATACTACAATTAAATGCAACTAACTTCTTAATGAATTCTGATTTTGTTACAGAAGGGCTATTCAATTGGTGAGAAGTTAAATATTTTGAAGGTTCAAATTTTGTGGCTACCATTTTATGGCAAGAACCAGATTTTCATTAGCTGTAAATGCTTCACAAACAATTAAGTTAATACATCTTTTTAAATGTTGTCATGAAGCCTTGTGGCCTCATATCAACCCAGCAGCAGTCTATTTGCAAGACAAAAAAAAGAAGGAATAAACACAAATGACTAAATCTTGACTGTCAAATGACTGTTAGTACTGGGGGGTGGGGGGCCTCCAAACTTTTGAGGGTGGAGATACTCGTCGGGAAATTTCAACTGAACCCCTAAAAGGTACCATTTTGGGTGTGGCTCAAATGGAGTTTTACACCTAAGAGGTGCCAGTCAAAAACGTACACACAACAGACAAAATATATTGTTGATGCTACAATTTTTATCACCAGGAAAACCCCTAAAAGGTAACTGCATTGTATGCAAATGTCAAAATTGTGTCCTCAATACCCTAAGCAGTACTAAATACTTGGACTTTTACCCCTAAGAGGTAGGACGAGCATCCCCACCCTCCAAAGCTGGGAGTCCCCCCCCCCCCACCGGGGCCATTAGTACTGTAGTTTAACTTATCAAGAGCAGAACTGATATTTAGTTTCTCTGCTTATTATAAAATAATATATCAAAAAGCTTCTAATTATTACTACTAAGGAAGCATTTGATTGACTGATTTCTTCTGACAATATGAATATAAGGAGTAAAACTTTGTTTTGTTGTATATACCCAAATTTCTAATTTATTTCAATATTTACTTCCTAAACAGGCAAATTAGTAATCTTACCAAGAGAAAGTGTATTCTGGAATATGGTCAATCTAATACACCCTTAATAATTATGTAATGCTACTGAGCCTCTTAGATAACTAGGTACATGTGACTGAGTGTACAAGAGTGACTTCCCAAGTTGGAGAAGCACTTTTTATGTTCTTATGTCAGTACCTACACTAACACTGAATACCCAAAATTATTTTATCCTGTATCTTCAGGATACATTGTAAGTAATATAATACCACATGTGATAAACATAATCTAAACAACTGTAATTTAATATAGTGTGAATCATATTAGTTAATGATAACAAAATACTCAATTATCATTATTAGTGTTGAAGTACCTGGGGGGAGGTGGTGCTTTCTCCACTTTGGGACCATAGGATGTGTCATCTGAATCTTAAGGGACCCTTGGTTGAAAATCACTTTTGCTCTCTGATAAATCTTTAGTATTGCCTTATTCCAAATTGCCAGATAAAAATCGGTAATTCTGTTCACGGAGCTAACGCCAAGCTATTTAGTCTCAACCTTTTCTTGTATTTGAATTCCCTGCATGCCACTGTCCTAAAATGTGACATATAACAGTTGCAGTGCCAGGCTCCTCTCTTAGTGAATACAATGAAAGTGAACGAGAGGGACCTGGTACTGCAACCAAAGCACATCACATTTCAAGATGGCATTACGTGGGAAATTCAAACTAAACAAACAGGCAAACTAAATCGCTTTGCGTTAGCTCAGTGAACAAAATAATCAATTTTTAACTGTCAATGTGGATTTAGGCAACACTGAAGATTTATTTGAGAGTAAAAGTGTTTTCCAGCCATGGATCCCTTTAAAATTCTGACCCCATTCAAGAATAAACTTTGCTCATTTTCTTCCAATGTTAGAGAAAATTTAATTATCTGGGGTCTAATACAATTATCAAAATTTCCAAAAATAAAAAAAACCCTGACATCCTATTCTTGAGTGAAAACCTTAAAACCATAGTTACCCAGTTTGGCTGGCAAATATCTATATAGCCAATGTTGAGAGCACCCCCCTCTGCAGAATGCAGTAGTGCTATCTTAATTGCGCTTCTTCATTGTGCTACTATTTTTATTAAAAATTGAACTCAAACCTTGATAACATGTTTTCGGTCACCTCATTGGCAATTTTAGAACTCAAAATAATATTGAATGCAAAAACATATATATGCAATACAAGAGCCCATTCTGAAATCACACTTCACTCCCATGTGCTTGGTGCAAGGTTTGTATACATTTGCTGTACTTTGTCACATCAACTCATGCCTTCAAATTTTTCTAGGCCTGGACTTCCAAGTGATGAAATTTTATGACTTTGCAGGTTTTCCATGACGTGTGCAAACCCTGTGAAGTACTATTCGGAAATGGTTTGACTGCTTTTAATAGAGTTTTCTTTGGGGTTGAAAACACTCCAGTTGTTATTTGAAGGTAGGCTTATTGGTCAAGGATGCAAATATTTTAGATCTCATCTGTCATAAAATTAAGGTAGTTTTTCTATAAAAAGTAAATAAGATGTTAAAAAGCTGTCCATCAGAAGGTCTTGTAAATATTTATTGCATATCAAACCTAAAAATTTGGTTTCTATGCTAATGGAGTTGGCAATGCTTTGAAATACCTTATGGCATGGATGGCACTGTCCACACATATATTATATAGTGGATGAACTGGCTTTAGTAGGTTCCTCTCGTCTCCAACCACAGTTAATTTGGTGTGGTCTTTATTGACAAAATGCTGTGCCACAGACATACCGCTCAGACAATAGCATGTGTGGTAGAAATCTCTTGGTTTTCCTGGCTTGTCAATCAGGCCGCCATTTTGGTATTGACAGTTAATAAGCAAGTAATCTTGTAGTGCAACTTGATCAAACATCCACCTCTCAGAGCTGAGTGATTCATTGCCTTCCACATCAAGTACATTGTGGAGCAAAGGAAATATACCACCCTGCCAAAATGAGTAACAACCATCAACAAGCTTATTTGTTCGACCCTGGAATCCTCCCTCTAGTTTCATTTGTCTGCATGCTGCCCATCGAAGCAACTTATTAACATTAACCAGGGTCGATTTGTTTAAAATCACTAAAGCTGCGTAGCCACAAAACGAATAACCACCATGAGCTTCCAAACCAGGCTCCCCAGCAAACCCTCCCTCGTATGTTTGGCACTTTGCAATCCATTCAGCAGTACTTTCAAACAACTCTGGTGTCATTATGTGTGTAATGCGTGCAGCAACAGCTGCACAGTAAGCACCTCGGATATCAATTTCACCGTCACGATGCATGATAAATGCACCTTCTGCAGTTCTGCAGCCCATAAGAAATGAATAGAGTTTCTTTCTGTCGATTATATCATAAGCTTCCTCGGTTCCCAGAATGCTTAGTGCGCACACCGCTGCGTATGTTGGGGCCAAGTGGGGCATTTGGCCTGGGCCACCTGCAAATCCACCAGAAGGATCCTGGCATCGTTTCAAAAACCCTACTACTTCTGTTGCAACCTCGCGAGGGATCGGTTCGTCGAGCAGCTCCAAAGAATGAAGAATCCAATAACAAATCCAAGGTCTGCTTGCGTCAAGACATTCATACGAGTCAGACAAGTGTCTTAGACCACGCTTGAGATAATGCAGATGCTTTTGCCGATGAAGTGGCAGATCAGAATCATCTTCCATGAAACGCAAATACGCATTATAGTTCCTCGATACTAAGTCTTCGACTTTAGCTTGCTCTTCTGAAGAATGCGTGCTCCAGCCATCGTCTCTCTGCCGCAATTCATCGATACTTTTCTCTGAATGAAATGCCATGTTGAAGTTTTTCGCATCTGCATGTGAAGTGCATCCCCAGTGCTCTTATGCCATATAAGGAAATATGTGGCCGGACGAGAAAGCAAAATAACTGGTCAGCGCCGTTTTGTGGTGACAAATTCAAAATGGCGGACGAATCAGAAGAAAAACAAGATAGAAGAAAAAGACAGGTCTAGACATCTGCACTCGGGAGTTACTTTTTCCCCATTTACTCACGTCGTGTTGCAATATGGCGTCTTTCAAATCACTGTCTAGACAGATGAGTTTCGATTTCAGTTCTCCGTTCAATGCGGTTCTTAGTTCTGTCACACAATCTGTCGGCCAACAGCATGAAAAAGCTCTACGTGTGGCGTTTTACAACACCGCGGCCTTGGTATTTGTTGTATTGAGTGCAGGCGCTGCAGTTGCAGTTTATTTTGTACTGGAATCGTTCCTCAGGCCTCTTTTGTGGGCAGGTCTTTGTGGAGCATTTCTTCATCCTTTCAAAACGAGTTTGTCACAAGCATTACGTGGATGGCTCAAATCACTGAATGAATCCAACACTCCGTTTGCTGTTGGCGCTGTGGTTCTGCCATTCCAAATGCTGAACAAGTGTTCTGACATGCTGGGCTCTCTGATCGTGGAGAAGTTGCGTGTTTTAGTGTTTATCTTTGTAGCCATTCCTGTTGTGTACGCGCTGATTGTTATTCAGCCATTTGTTGAGATCTGGATATTTCTTCAGCATGTCGCATCCCTGTCATATCAAGCTTTGGATTGTTTCAGCAATCCATTATGGGTATGTATAACATCAACGTCTTGTGAAAATTTAAGTTCCAATTATAAGACAGTGAACTAATCTTGATCTATACTGTCTAGTATAGGGAGAGTACCCAACCTAAACTTGTGAGAGGAGGGGTGTACTAAAGATACCATGTTTGGTACCAGGCATATTTGGTACCATAAAAAACCTGTATTTTTTTTTGTTTAGAAAAGTGGAAATTTAATTACCTCTTTTTCTATGCTTATATAGTTTTGAAACATTTTTTTTTCAAACTATTTTTCAAAACCTAAAGAGATGGCTTCTATTTTGCTTACAAAATTTAATATTAAAATGGTGCAGACAAGGTAATTTGCAGGTGGACAGGTTATACCAGTCCTACATTAAATTTGCAGGTCAAATGTACAAGTCAAACATGCTGGTTAAAATAAGAAAATTAATACAGAAAAATAAAGTACGATTTAGCTATGCCAAAAAAGTTATTGATATACATTGACCATGTTAACTGAAGACTGACTCAAGGAAGAACATCTTTGATTTATACAGACTTGTAAGACCCAGGGTATATGCCTTGATCAAAAGGAGATGCAAATTTGAAACTTGTATTCAACTTGCATTTCATTAGCTACCAATTTGTACAGAATTGTATCAACTTTAATGGACCTGCATGGACTTTGAATGTGCTTAAGTTTTTGTGCATGTTGATGCAAGTGTTTTTACTGTTTGGTCACCCAAAACAAGTCCTTGCAAGTTTGGATGCAAATTTAAGGGTCAAAACTTGTATTGACTTGCATCAACTTGCATCTCTCTTTGTCTCAGGGCTTCTGATATTTCACGAGGGTGTGATTGTGCGAAATTGACTTAAAATTGTGTACAATCACGTAATTTGCTCATTTCCATGTAATCCCATGAAATTTGTAGAAAAAAACACCAATATGACAAATATAAACACTTTAAATTTGCACTTTATTTGAAATCTGGACGAATATTAGTGGTATTCTTACCTCCGAAAACCCTCTCAGAACTGTTCAAAACACAACATTTTCATTGAGGTTGATTTGAGCAACCAGGTCTTCTGCGTACAGGGAGTCTGGTACTGGTTTTAAAGCAATTGCTAATTGGTTCATGAAAACTGGCCAATTGTAGTTCTTGATAAATGTAACTTCCTTTTTAAAGTATAAAAATAAATTCCACGTGCTCGGTTGCTGTAAATACTTTTTCGATATTCACAGATTCACAAGGTAGTTCAGTTGAGATTTTTTGCTGTTGGGAAAATGTAGTTTTTTATGTTTGTCTGAAAAACTGACTTATCCTCATGGGAAAGTTTATGGTTAAAACAACAATAGTTCTGCCAAAGAGGGACTTCATCTGCCAAGTAATATTAGTGCTACAGACAGAGTAAGGAAATGCCCATGAGGTACTTTTCATGTCGAGGATAGCCTGTTTTTTTGTTTGTCCTGCATTGTTGTTTTGGATCATTTTATACTTACTACTTGAGGAACTGCATTTGATTTTAACATTAAAATTCAGATAGACTTATCAGGTACTCAATATACTGTATAAAATTACATAATTATAATTATGTGTGACAAGGAAAAATGAGATCAAGGAAAAATCGTGTAATTTGCCACGTAATTTGCCTCTACTGCCGCGCAGCGCTGTGCAATTTGCTATCAATGCCGCACTATTTTCCCAATTTTTTTCATGAAATATCAGAAGCCCTTTTGTCTATTTAAGGCCTTAGAAAGGATACTAATTTAAAGTATTCCTTCAAACTATTGTACATAATAGCTTTTTCTGTTCTTGTAGGTGTGGACACTTATTCTGGCCTATGTGATAGTGTTAGTTTTTTGGTGGACTCCATCAATGTCCAAGGTGTTGCCATACTTCTCAGTTCCAGTGTGGATTGCATTGCTAATGCACTTGGCATCCATTGCTGGAGCCTTCAGACTGCCACTGTTCCTTGTTGTTCTGATGCTGTGCATTGTTGGATTAGCTGCAGAGTTGGCAGAGAGCAAGAAACATGGTAAAGCAGACAGGTCCAGTGTGAAAATGGTGCTAGTGTGTGAAAAGATAAATACTCTTAGTGATAATGCCTGGGGGAGAAGGGATTATGCACCCTTATTTTAAGTGAGGGTGTACTGCCTGAGGCTTCCGGATGCTCAAAACTTTTGGGCGGTTTTATTTTCAGACACTATTTTTGTCCATATTAAGTAAACTCCTCTGAAATTTTTTGCAAATAATGTACTACTACTGACACTACAGTTGACTCCTGATAACTCAAACCTTCAAGGGAAATGGAAGAAGGTTTGAGTTATTGAGAGTTGGAGTTATCAAGGGTAAAATTCTAAAGAAAATAACCCAAAGGGAAAACAAATTTACTTCAAGTTAGCGCAAAGTTCAAGTTACTGTGGGTTCGAGTTAACTGGAGTCAACTGTACTACTACTGCTAAGTACTACTACTACAGACTACTATTAATAATTATAAGAATAGAAATAGTAATAGATTTATTGATGTATCTCTTTTAAAAAGTAACTGGTATTAAGTAAGATTTAAGTTTGCCTATTTGCATCCTCAGACACCCAGGGGCAGTCCATTGGGTGAGAGAAAATGTAGGGCAAATGAAAAAGTCAAGAAAAGATTGGGAACTCTCCATTTCTCCACAGCTCTTGATTTCTCTTCACTCAGTGTTCCTTCTCCCTGAATTTTTTCCTGCTGACTGACTTCCTCCAGGTCTCCAAGGATGGCCTATTTAGTATAAATAATAAGCAGCACATGTATAATCTCTGTCATTAATGTAATGTTTAACTTTATAGATGACATTGATGGAAAGGAAGCAAAAAGCAAAAGGCACAGCCTGATAGCTAGCATTTCAGTAGCAGCAGCAGCCTTGGGCTCAATTCCAGTGGATGAATCAAGTGACTCCGCACCAGAGGACAGCAAAAAAGAAATGAATGTCAGGGCAGTGAAGCCTGATGCTGGAGTGGACACCACAGATGGTGCACAGCTTACTAGATTACAGAGAATGAGGGGGCTACATCAGGCTAAGATGAAAGTAAAAAAGACCAAGTCTGGCAGTGCCAGTGGAAAATTTTTTGTTGCACTCTTTTGGGGAATTCTGCTTTGCCGCCTGTGGATCCACATGTGGATCTTCCAACTTTTGCCGATACCAATTGGAATTTATCTTGTGAAGAGGTTGATGTCCAGCACTGGAGCATGGGACTTTGTCCAGAGCTGGTTTTGGCACATGTTTGCACAGCTGAAGACCTGGGTACTAGTGAGACAAGATGCCTTAGCCCCAGCCCCTATCAGAGGCTTGGGTAAACTTATTATTCAAGGAGACAAAAAGGTACAATACAGGGTTTGATATTAAGAGTTTTAAGTCACTGGGCCATCAGAGCAGTGAAATTAAAACCTTACTGGCCCAGCATGAAAGTCCACTGGCCTGGTGAGAAAATTTTTTGGCATTTGTTATCTTATTCCCTTTCTGCAATTTCACCTCAATTGTGGCCGCCTCATTTGGCTGCCACTTTTTGTAAGTTTCTGGCTCATATTGGCCCAAATTAAAGGGTCAAAAAGTGTATTCGGGCCATTGGACCATTGTTAATGTTGAGCCCTGCAAATTGTGGGTTATTCTAGGGTGGAGGAGAGGGGATGTGGAGGGGGGAGAAAGTGTCAATTTATGACATTTGTGCATTGTTTTTCTAAGTCCGAAAAGTATGCAAACGTTTTGCTTCTAATCAGCAAGATTTAAATTACAGAAAATCAATTTTTTTAGCATTTACAACATTGTCATGTCTTACGTCAATTGAACTACATCAAATTGAAATCTTGTCTTGCAATTCTCTACAAATCCAGGAAGTTTCTTTCCAATATTTTGAATATTTTGAGAGTTAATGGGCCAGAGACACTTTCTGCCCCAGGCACCCACAAAAGACATTAAAAAAGCAGTTTACTTAAAAATTCATAAAAATTTGCAAGATCGATTGTTTTAATTTTCCACATGAATGGGTGATGTATGTACGTGATGTATGTATGTGATGTATGTGATGTATGTATCTATGTTTTGTACTTTTTAGGCTAAACCTTAGCTACTATGAAAATGTTGTTCAGTAGCTACAATTTGAGCGTTTCATACAGAGTTAGAGCTATTCTAATAACAAAATGCACTGTTTCACTAATCTATTTGTTTGTGTTAAGTATGAATTTTTGCCATTTTTAATTGAAAACTAGAGCTGTGGACAATAAAAGTGTTGTAAATTTCCTCGATTTTGGTCTTAAGTCTTCAAATGATGTTTATTATAATTCATCCATTTGAAACCTGCAGGAACTACATGATATGGATTTAAATTCTTATTTCCATCATTGAAGAATATTACTGTTATTTTCCTTTGGTTTCTAACACCATGTAAAGCTAATGACAATACTACACTGTCTAGTCCCTCAAACCCAAGACTTCACTAAGTGCTCTAGATTTAACTTCTGAGCCAGTCTGTTTATGGCACTTTAATGAACTCAACTGACAAAACGAGTATTTAAATGAGTGGTATGTTTTTTGTATTTGTAATGTGTATAAATCAGAAGTACTTGCAGACCATAGCTCTACCCTGAAAATTCTCATGACGCACTTCTACTATTCAAGACGAGCAGAATGATTGGTCATTGTATGATTTCTCATCAACTGCATGGTTCAAGCATCAGATATATATTTTTTGTGAAAAATCTTCTGTATATAAAATGATTTTATCGACCTTTAGGTGAATTCATTGATTGAGCAGTCAATGGACAAGATCCTGAGTGTGGTGATAGTGATGGCCGTCATCATTGGAAGCATTCTACTGACCGTCCTCTTGGCAGTACAGGTAATGCTCTTGTAAATTTGAATTGTTCAGAAGACAACAAATTGTTCCTCAAAAATAAATAACAAAACAGCAACTTATCATTTGGGTGATTCTTAAAATGTGTGCGGTTCTACTAAACCCAGACCAATTGCAGAACAATTTAGGCCAACTCAACAAAATGTTTTCAGCCCAGGTTGGGCTATTTATCTTCACTTTTGTTGCAAGATGTTAAGTGAAATCGATTTGCATTGTCTCCCAAGCTAGTCGCACAATTTTGGAAAGTCTTTATTCATATAGCTCTCAACTTCTCCATTGTTGGTGATACCACTTACTCTACACTTGTTTGTAGAGTAAACCCTTTTGGATTATTTGGCTTTTCCTCTTTTAAAAGTCGCTATGTTTTGATCTGCTCCTTTTGATGAGAGAAAAGCAAATATTGATACTAACTCCCTTTTTGTTATTGCCTGCTGGATGTTTTTTTCTGTTTCTAGTGTGATTATAACGAGCAGGTTACTAAGAAAATGAAAATGGAACCTTGGCATAAATGACACGATCTGTTAATATCTCAATTTGTTAAAAGTTTTTTTGGAAAAGTTTTCTTCAAATTCACAAAGCAGAATTTAAAAAAGAAGTTAAAAACAAACTTTCCACCTTCAGGTTCACCATGAAAGTTCTCATCTAGTTGGTGTTGGAGGAAACCTTGTTAATGATATAATTTCCAGCAATCCAAAATATTTCCAGTGAGTATTTTCTTCTTTGTTATTGGTTATCTTCAAACAAACTGGTCAGGTCATTCACATCTATAAAGTTGTTTTTCGTATAGTTGTAATTTGAAGTAAACAAACACAAACTGTTTATGATTGTTTGCGATAGTATTTCCATAGCGGTTTTTCTTGGCCCACACGCCTCAAACTATCGGAAACAATTGTAAAGATAGAAATGTTTCTACGTTTACAATTGTTTGTGACATAACATCAAACTTCAAAATGTATGGTGTGTGTGTGGCTAATCGTCAGCATTGCAGCTTGGTGATGCTGAATTACGAAGATGCAGCTCACGAGGTCGAACTGAAAGCAGAAAGTAGAAATACCATTAATGCAAACAGTTTGCGTTGAATCACAAACATCTCATTGCAAACTGTTTGCCACAAGTTACAATTATATGGAAAACAATCTTTTATTGAAACTCAGCCTTTGTAGAGCGAATATCTCAGATTCTCCTCTTCATTGGCTCTTAATTGACCATAACAAAAAAGATGGCGACTGGTACATTTACCCATAACTCCTAGCGTGCGAAAAACCTTAAAATGCTCATAAAAACGTTCAGAAAGGATTTGAAAACTTCAAACCTGGCATACACAATGCTGTTAGTGCACGGACAAGTTTCTAAAAGCAGTGGCCTTCCATGTGCACCTATTCGCTGCGTTAGGTTTGCAAGGCATTATGGTCAAATGTACAGCCGCCATCTTTTTTCCGTATGGTGGATTGTTGCTTAGTTGAAGATGGTAAGATTGCCTTAAGTTAAAAAACACCGCTAGCAGTCATTACTCAACTTCTAACCTTGCCCTTCCTATTCATTTAGTGCATTCTTAGCTCCAGTCTCCAACAAAACAAGATTTCAGAAGAAAAAGACCTTTAGACTACATTTATTGTGGTTGTAAAATTTGAATTTTAAGTTTTAACCGTTAAGGTGTGAAAGGAGGAGGAACTCAGCGTTTCAAAGTGTTGTGAGGAATGAAGATATGACAAAATTTTGATGGTCATTGCTTTGTAAACCTGCAGCCCTCACCTTCACTCCTGAATATCGGATGTTTTTTATTATATGACATGGCATCTTAGAGTGCAAATACGCACCAAATCGAGTACAAATATGAGACAATACTACACAGTTTACGAACTGGTTTGACAGGTTCAAACCGGTTCAGCGGTTGTCAGTTACTGTCGGGACAGTTGTTCTTTGTCAGATCTGAGGTTTTTGCAATTGTAACGTGTTTATATTTACTCAGTCATAAATCGCCTCATTTGTTGTATAATAAAAACAAATTATTCAGCAGAAAGTTGTATAATACGGCTGGTTACTTTTACTCGTCAGTTATTTTTTCTTGCCTAAAGGCTCGAAGAAATAGAAGTGACTCGTAAAAATGACATGCCGTATTTTCTAACTTTCCGCTGAATAACCTATATTATATCTTCAGATGGATAACTGAGAACAAAGAAATCCAGCAGACAATGAAATCAACTGCAGACAGACTATACTTGTATGGAAGGGACTGGATTGCATCCAAGGTAAGATTGACCAGTTAAAAACAATTGAACTACCAATGACAACCTCTCATTTGACCTTGCAGCTCAGTTGATGATCTGTTCTGACGGCCGTGAATTTAAGCCCCAAAGAGATTTTCCTTTTTTCTCCGTGTGCGCCCAATCCTTCTCCAAGGTTATCGCTCAGAAGGAATGTCATGACAACTTACCAAAATACTGTTTATTACCAAACCCTAGTGGCAACACCCCCACTCACGTGTCCATTGTCCGCTTACTACCGTCTTAATTACCCACGACCAGCTCCCATCTCGTCTTGTAGCTCAGTTGGTAGAGCAACAGTGATCTGCTCTTGAGGTCATCGGTTGGAATCCCACTGGTGCCACGTTGTTTGTGGAATGGTCACCTCTCCATAGACATCAAGCTGCTAAAAGATTTGTCATTTCTACATGCACTGCTTAGGAAAGGTGATCGTGGTACATACACAGGCTACTTTTATAATAACATGCAGTAACGATGTCAGTAGTATCAGGAAACTAAATTGCTGTATAATCACTCGTCAGATGAGTTGCAGGAATACCAGTCAGGGACTATTGATAACACCACACCAATAGATGATTACTACGAGCAAACGTTTTTCAAGCGAATTCTCTCAAAAGTGTGAATCCAAGTATTCTATGATTTTCAATCACATCAAGAATCGAGGATGTCTCGAGATCACTCGTGGCAATGCAGGTGTGGAGCTAGTGCAGTGTTGCTAATAAGGAGATATCAATTACAAACAGAGTTCCTCTTGGTGATACGACAATAAACGGACAACGTAATCGGAAATTTTCTTCACGCTAAGCTGAAAATTAAATTCAAAATGTGAACTCGAAAAGCTTCGATGCGGAGTACAACGCCCAAGAAGTTGATCTTTTAAAAAAAGTATAAGTGTTGTACGGCTGGGACGAACCTTCGAACTTTCGTTCATTCACGTTGCCTTCGAAGGTGTTTGTCAACCTTCGAACCTTCGTTTCTTTAGTCAGTATTTTTGAATTTATACAAAGCAACAGCATATTTCGACAAAAATGCACTAGTTTCTGAGAAACTTGACTTTAAACCTGGCAGTTATCAAAAGAAAAAGCTGGAAGAAGTTGTGGATTTGATTCATTTCGTGACTGGGAACGACGTGACAGGTGCAACAGGCATCATTAATCAAGTTGTCGTGTTTCTTTCACCGGACTTGAAGGCGAGATGACTTGGCGCGGCTCTGTACTGCATGTTCCATTTTTGGCTTTTGACTTTTTAAAATCAGTTTCATGTTTGCAGAGTCTTTTCACACAGAGCTAAAGAGAAGCTGGCTGAAGTTGAAAACAAAATCAGAAACGATGCCCCAGACTAGCGAGACTGTATGGCTAGGAAATAATTGTGTATCCATGCATCTTCTACCCCTTCGGAGAGAGTGTTTTCCATTCTGGGCTTGTTGTTAATAAACTTCGTTCATATTTAAATTCAGAAACTGTGAATTCGATTGTTTTCCTCAACAAAAGCCATCGCCTTTTTTCCGTTTAATTTCAGTATGCGATTTAGACTTGCCACAAGTCGACTAACAAGTCACACGAGACGAATTTTCCAAGGAAAGACTGACGAGAGCGAACCTCGAAGCTCAGTGGAAAATTCGTCTCGCGTGACTTGTGAGTCGATTTGTGGCAAGTCTATATGCGATTTTCTGGAGTTGGATTACAGATTGAGTTTATTTTCCTTACTAATGCAGAATAAA
>JANSTQ010052893.1:0-15320 GCA_026167885.1 Bergia puertoricense | reverse complement strand
CAAATGTTGCAAGATGTAGTTGATACCATCTCTTCCACGGTGCTATCCACACCACTATTGTGACGGCGCAGACAATTCAATAGGTCACAGTTCTGTTAATTGTCGCTGCTGTCACGCTACTTTCTATTGTCACCGCTGTCACACTATTTTCTATTGTCACTGCTGTCACACTACTTTCTATTGTCACTGCTGTCACCCTATATTCTATTGTCACTGCTGTCACGCTACTTTCTATTGTCACTGCTGTCACACTATTTTCTATTGTCACTGCTGTCACACTACTTTCTATTTTCACTGCTGTCACACTATTTTCTATTGTCACTGCTGTCACACTATTTTCTATTGTCACTGTTGTCACACTACTTTCTATTGTCACCTGGGTAGTTATCCTTTCCTGGTATCTAAGAATAAAAGTAAGTGAAGTTTCTCGGTCATTGTATCAATCAGTCAGCAAAACATTAAACAACCAATCAACCAATAAGAAACTCAAACAATCAATCAACCAATCAAAAAATTATAAAATCAAACAATCAATCAAACGAGTAAACAATCAGTCAACAAATGAATCAATTAACCGATCAAAAAACAAATCATTCAATCAAACAAGCAACCAATCAATCAATCAAACAGTCAATCAATCAAAAAGTCAATCAATTAAACAAACAGTCAACCAATCAAACAGTCAATCAATCAAACTGTCAATCAATCAAACAGTCAATCAATCAAACAACCAATCAAAAACAATCAACCATTCAATCAAAGAATCAATCAGTCAGTCAGTCAATCAATCAATCAATCAGCCAATCAATCAAACAACTAATCAACCAATCATTCATTTAATCAACCAATTAAAATATCCATCAACCAAGCAATCAACCGACGAACCAGTCAAAAAATGAACCAATGAAAAACCAGAAAATCAAACAATCAATTAAACAATCAACTAATTAAAAAATCGAACAATGAATCAAACAGCCGATCATCCAATCTAACAATCAATCAATCAATAGAACAATAAATAAATCGATCAAACAATCAATCAATCAATCAAAAAATCGATCAAACAATTGATCTATAAACGAATTAACCGACCAACCAACCAACCAATTAATGGACCAGTCGATCAAGAAACCAATCAATCAGTCAATCTACCTTTCATTCAGCAAACTAACGAATTAAACAACCAAGCAACCAATCAATCAATCTATCTATCAATCAGCCAATCATCTAACGAATCAGCCAACCAAGCAACCAGATAAACAGCCAATCAACTAAGCAACCAAACAACCAATCAATGTCAATCAATCAATCAATCAACCAATCAATCAATCAATCCTTTATCATTCAGTCAACAAAACAAATAAACCAACCAAGCAACCAGTCAATTAGTCAATCAGCTAATTAATCAATGAAGCCGCAAGCAAATAATCAATCATAAATCAATAGTACAATCAATCAAAAATACATTCAATCATCAATTTTCCAATCAATCTTTCAACCAATCAACGACGCACTCAATCAATCTGTCATTTGATCAATTAATACTGAATTAAATAAGTCAAGAGTTAGGTCAGTCACCTCTTCAGTCAGACAAGCAAGCCAGTTATCACCGTTGTCACACTACTGCCATTTGATACCGCTGTCACATTATTGTTAATTGTCACCGTTGTCACTTTATTGTCAGTTGTTACCAGTGTCAATTCTGTTAATGGTAACTGCTGTCACACTACTGCAAATTGTTACCGCCAATATAATATTGTTAACTGTTACTTTTGTCACACTACTGTTAATTGTCAAGCCCAGTAAAAGAACAACTTAAAATGCTGTTTTGAAAAAATAGGTCAACATGTTTAAAGTCGGTCTACTAAAATGTATAATCTCATTAAGAATTTGTTGTATAATTTTCAGTTTTAGTAGCTATGATAAACATAGTATTTTTGGGTAGCAGTCACCTGATATTTTGATACGCAGCTTCAGCTCCGGTTTTGGGAAGGAGGGCAAATTTCAATATCACTGCCGTTTAGTAAGCACGCGTATTCGAAAGAAAGCGGCATTTTCGTTCACGATGCGACAGCTTAATCTCCCTTCTGGTTTTAAGGCTGATTGTTTGCCTCCCATGTGCATGACTCCATGACAAGCCAAGCGGATGTGACGTCACATGAAGCATACGACACCGGAACAAAGGACCACACCCATGTTGCATCAAGCCCTTTTTTCATTGAAAGTGAAGAACTTATTTAAGTATCTAAATTTCCTGATTTCTCAATGGAAACCAAACATTAAGAAAGTTTTCAGGCAAACTTGGAAAAACCATTGTATTTTATACGCGGGTTTTCAATGTACTCCATTAAGTAAACTCTTTATTAATGACCAACGTACCTCGCTCATTAGCTCGTCCAGCAGACCCAATCGATTTCCATTGATCTTATCCTTCCAAGTGTCTTCATCAAACGGATTGATTTGGAATCGCGCTGCACGAGTATTAACTTGTTCATCGTATGTTCTTTGTTTGGTCATACGCGGTGCAAGCTCGTCCACCATCCTCAGACGGTTTAGCGGAAGGTCGCGGCTGATGGGGTGACACAGAATGCGGTAGTTCCACTGTGCAAAAATGGGGTAACCTTCTTCAGTCACGTTCATGATTGTGGTGGGAAGAAACGAGAAGTTTTCCAAGTTATCTTTGCGGCCCGTGTAGGATGTAAAGCGTATTTTCTCTTGTAGGTCGAACCAGCTGTCTGCATCGACGAAATGACGATCACTCTCAAACGGCTCATCAATCTTTCCTGTTGTGGCAGTTGTCCAGGCGCCTTCGAGATAGCAGAGGACGGGTCTGAAATACTTTCTGTAGTCTCTGACACTGTGATCTTGATCTCTCCACGCCTTGAACCACTCTCTCATCTCTTTAACCTGCTCATCTACTGATTTCTTCGCCAGTACTTCTGGTGGAACATCTGGGAAAGGGATAGGTTCTTTTGCGTGCCAGTCACTGCTTGTTTTGTGAGGCATGTACAGACGGTAATCGTTGTGCCTGGTCCGAAATTCCACTCCATTGAGAACAGCAATGAATTCGCCCATCCCAACCGTGCGGTCGTTATTGGCGTGGTTGTGGACCGAAACAATGCGGTTTGATGTTGTGTGGGTTGCTGAATGATAATTTCGTGTGCCATCGAGGTGATGCCGAACTTGTTTTATACCAGAATCAGCATCCGAGCGGATTTTTTCTTCAATAAACAACTGTTGAAGCATTGTTTGTCGACCCAGTGCTCCGATAGTCTTAGACATTGATTCGACTTTTTTCGCAAGGTTAGCAACGCAAGATAGGCCGTTATCATCAAGGACCTTATCTGTAGCGCAAGGTCCTGGATCTGCCATGCTCAACGAGAGTAGCCTGGCCAGGTTGGCAATTACCAAACCAGCAATAAATTTCATTTTGTTCTGAAGTAAAGAAAACAAACATTCGATTAGATCTACGAACCTTGTCTTGCTTTATCAAAGGATAATAATCACCACCAATAATGCATTGAGGTATTTTCATTTTGTCTGGTGACTAAAATTAACGTTGTAGCTTGATCACTGAGGGTTCATATCGTATGTTTTTTTTGCTGTTAGGTGAAGGAAAAAGCTGGCCTTTTGAGCGAAAGGCTAACGCTCGAAACGTCAGCTTTACACCCAACCTTGTGGCAAAAATGATAATTTATGAACCCATGTTGGTCAAGGCTCAAACTTGGTTTACTCGCCAACGCTTCAAAAAAACAAGTTTGGTTTGTTTTTACAAAGCTAGTCTTCCAAAGACGGTTAAAAAAGTATGCGTTTGTACTAGGGTGCAAGATAGAGACAACATATTCAAAGCAGGTCCTGGGTAGAGAAAGGTTACATTTTGTCGTTGCTCGATTTTCCCAGCGTTAAATATCTTGGTCGTTAAAATCTAATTTGCAAGTCCAAACACAGTTGAGTGCTTAAAAAAAGTTTACCTATGATTAATACAGATAGTTTCTTGATAACATTCAAGAACGACACTTTCAATAAATGAAAAAGAACCAGCTGTATTAGAAAACGTGGGAAACGTTTCAGCCCTCACTTCTGAAGCTTCATTAACACTTCACCGGATAGCTTTTGTACCAGCACAAAAAATGTAACTATAAAGTTTCTTGTGAACAGAAAAATGTTTAATCCTTGTTATTGATTTCTATTCCAAACGATAGATTACCGTGCAAAGCGGCTGTATCGGATAACTTTCTAGTATGCCACACGGAATATGGCTGGGTTCAGTAAAACAGTGCGGTGTTGCCCAGCCGGTTTGGTGTTTACAGCACGTTTCTTGCAGAACAAAAACCTATTTGATATGTAACATGTCACTTTCGAAAGCGATGAGAATCTTGTTCGATACAGCACAAAAAGTGTGCCGGAAAAACTGTTCCAAATGCAGTAAACAGGAAGCTTATCGACTAAGGTTTTTTTCGACGACACGAAAGCTATCGATCTAATGTAAACGTGACCCAGGACATTTAGCTAAAGTTCCTACACTACGACGAGAAGGTTCGTTTTTAAAATGGTGCTTTACTCTCTCTCTCCCTTTCACTATACCTCTACCTGATCAAAACTGTCATGCAGGGTAAAACGAAGAAATTTACGCGATATCAATTGTTTGTCAGTTCTCTCAAGTTAAATAGTTTATTTCTTCACATAGTATTTATCATATGTGATAGCTCGATGGAATGTTTCATACAACTTTTTCAAAGAGGCCGTGTGAGAATTTGAGCTAATTCGCATCGAGAGTTCTCCTTTTAAACCAGAAAATAGCACTTTTTTCTGTAATACTGTTTGTATATTAAAACACTTATTAGCTGAGGCAGGTCGTTCCAGATGAGAATCTTTTTAAACTTTGCTCTCACAGGCGGTTATTCTTTCCCATCGTACACATTATAAATAACGAACTCACTAAACAATTGGTTCAGCTGGCCCCTTTTCTTTCATTTTTATGCTTATAAAGCTACTAAATAATAAAAGTTGTACCTACCTTTCTATTTCAACAAATAAGTGGAATACTTTAACGTGCGGCGCGGAATCGAAGTGACCACAACTGAGCCGACTTCGAAATGCAAAATGAACGTACTGGACGCTTTATGAAGGTTTGATGACACTTCGTTTCCTAAACAACACACTTTCGGTGTAGGAATCGATAGAATGACTAGAAACTTTCTCACTTCTCTTTGTTTGCCAAAAGTGTTGCAAGTTGAAGTCATTAAACAGCTATTGATGTAAATTTGTGTTTTAATAACATATATTGTAATGATGATGATGATGATGATAACGTTATTTTAAAAGGGTAACACTGACTATCACAAGGATAATTTAAAATGACCCTTAAATAAAATACAACTATATTTAAAAAGTATTACAGACGTTAACTACACTCCCTATTTATAAGAAACTTTTTCATAAGAACGTCGAGGCTGAAAAAATCCCCAAATTTAAGAACATGCTAAGAACATCCTGAGGCTGGGGATACGTAGAGAACATTTATTTTACATACTGTATTCAGTGGAGATAGTTTGCAACTGACAAATGAACTAGTGACATTTGCACATCTTTTAAGAAAACACTAAATTACTGTACCCAATCCTAAAAATAAAAAAAAATAAGAACATTTTAAGAACATTTGACACCCTAAACACTCCAATAAGTCTTGAATTTATCATACTTCACCCCCACCCCCACATCCAACCCAAACATCCCAATAAGTCCAAAATCTATTCCTGACCCCCACCAAAATAAGAATTATCAAAATTTATAAAATAGGAAAGTTAAAAGATGTCTAACAATTAAAAGGACAAACTGATCATGATATTGATAATGATTAGTATGCTACTGCCTTTTAGGACATAATTAACGTGGATTTATAAAAAGCAGGATAAAACTTAAAAGTTAATGTAAATGATTGCTTGCAGTAAAAATAAACACAACTTCATAGAAAGAAACTAAATTGCTTGAAAAATAATAGTGTTTCAAAATTAAAACAGGCAGTCTTTAGCTTACATCAATTTTTGTTGGTTTACAAACCAAACCAAACCGAACGCATGAAGTATAATTTTATTTCCAAAAAAACCTTACGCACGCACATTATGATGGCAGATGAGATAGTCCCTTTGTCAAACGTTTTCTGTGTTATCGCAGTTTTTGGAACAAAATTAACCCTGATTCTTAAAAACGAGATAACGATGAATATATGCACGTTCACTTAATAATACTCTTTGTCACTTGCTGTTAAGGCGAGAACATGCAACTTACATAAAAAACAAAGACACTGTTTGAGGGCTTAAAATCGCTTCAAAATTAAAGAGGCTCTTTCATGACATGAGTCAAAGGATTTTCTCTTTTTCAGAAATTAAATTTTTACGTTCTTTATCCAAATAGTTTCAAAAGAAAAAACTCCATTCAACAGTAAGACAGTAATTAATCACTTCTACCAAGGTTTTGTGCATTTCCGTCGCGGAACACAAGATTTAACAACTAAAATTCGATTTAATCGCCGCCTAGACCAGACCATCTGTGGCAATTACCTCTTGAAAAACTTAAATTGGTATCTGAACAGTGCCTGTTAAGAGATATTTTAGCTTGAAACAGCTTTTTAGTCAATAAATTCCTGAGCATGCGCAAAGCCGTGAAAAAGCCCTTTTAAAATTTCGGCTAACGTATCAACCAAACGAAACCAAACCGAATCAAAACCTTGAAGCATATAAACAGAAAAACATTATGGCAGATAAGACCCTTGTTTGCCGAAATAACGTTTCCTCTCTAGGAGTTTTTTTCAATTGTATTTTTTTTGGTTCTTTTTCCTTTTAAAAAATCGAAAATTACACCATCGTTAAAAAGTAAAACACACACAGCACATTAAATACTACACTCAACTGTTGTAAATAAATAGAGGAGAGAAAGCGACAGAATATTTTACAAAAGTTTGCCTGTGTATTTTATATTTAAGAATTAACTGTTAGCATTATTTATGGGTTACTAACAACAACAGAAATGATACAGTTCATCTCTTGTAATCACTAAGATCATAACTTGGTGCAAAAGTTTAGAAGTTAATTGATGAAAAAATGAAAAAACTTACTAAACCTATGTTCAAGAAGAAACTGAAAAACTTTCTCCTGGAACGGTACCAACAAATCAGCTCCGTCTGAATAGCATACGTCATTACAAATGGTTTTCAAATCTGGCAGTTGTTTTATCTCCTTTGTACTTAAGTTGCCCATAATTATCATCTTACCCGCCTCCATACTGTAACTAATTTCATTTCCTTTTATTTTCTAGGATTTTCTTAATCACACGTTTACCAAGATATTTACAGTTTTCTGTGTAATAATTTTATATATATAGAGAGTTTAATAGTTTTTTTTTAATCAAAGGACAACAGAGATATAGCCACTTCTTGTGTTTTGCTTTAACAACCGTCACCTTAATTTCTCCATTTATTTTATTTTTATTTTTTTCCTTGCGATATAGATTTTTTAAAACTCATTAATGAACACCCATAATAATTTCTAAGATAGTGGTCAAGGCATAAAGGGAATTACTTAATCTTTCTCGTTTCCATTGAAGCTACAAAAAATATTGTAACGTGGCCGGCAGTTGCCTATCTTAGATTTTTTACCATTTCTGGAAATGGTCATTTGAAATAGACTGTGATGAAACAATAGCAATTAAGTCAAAACACACTTGTCTAGACATAGTATACAAATAATATGATTGGCCCACATGCATCACTTAAAGGGCTGCTGCCATGGAAACATCAATTAGCAGGCAGAAGCTTGTCTGACGGGTTTTGGAATCGTGGTCATAAGATTTTGAAGTTATGTCTTTTTAAAATTATTTTGGTGATCCAGAAAAAGGCGTTGGTATTTTCTGCTTCTCCAAGCAGAGTCAGAAGTGATTAAGAAAGTAATGAAAAGGTTGGAAAGATCATCATATGTACTTACAAATTCACATAAGAAATAAACCAACATAAATCACCTCTAAAACTATTCATTCCAACTCCAAAACTATAGACAGAGTTTTTGGTGAAAGCGTATTTTATTTACGATATCTTAAACTATCTCACGTCACAACAAAATATTTGGTAGCAACCCATTCATAAATGGGTACAGTCATTGGTCTTTACTAGTTTCATTTGACTTCTCAGTTTTTATTTGTGTAAAACTGCTGTGTTTTCCCTAATCCAAGGTTTAAAATTTAAAAAAAACGAGCACTATCCTTAAACGGAGAGAGTCAAACTGCTTTCTAATGCCCAGCTGTAGCAAACTTAAAGAGTCGAAAAGTGGAATGCCGATAAAACGCTCGTCTAGAAGCCGTGAAGCTTTGCAAGACGCGTATTTTATTTTCCAAGTCATTAAAATCATTAGAAAGTTAATTCACAATAACTGAATTATTTATTCTTCAAGAAAAGTCAGCAAGAAAAGGTAAGTTTGTGCTCTGAAGAGCGTTTTACATTTTCACTCACAAACCTTCCATTACACCAGTTTATTTACATGTAAAATTGAGATTACATGGACTTCACAATCAATCGTTCAATATCATACATTGAGATTCGATCAATTTTTCCACTTCGGCAAGTTTGTGCTTTTTTTTCTAGACAACTTTAAATTTACTAATAACAACATTGGTGGACAGATTTCAGAAAATAATTTTGTCCACATTGGTTTTGGGCCATACTTACAGATCGGCTTGGTCGAATTTGTGCGGAAATATCTGGGCATTTCTTTCAGTCCGGCGCTGCTAGTTGTCGAATATCGAATCGAATTTCTTCAATGTAAAGTAAAATATAATACATAGGACAGAAACAAATGCCTTTTCGTTTCTTTTGTGAAAGAGTTTGAAAACACTTATAAATTATGCGATTTCGTTGCACAAAAGTATAACACAGGTGAAACTTGCCTGTGAGGACAAAAAAATATCCTGACGACTTTCAGCAAATTGAAATTGTTCTACACAGAAAAGTTCCAATAGTGTTCAGTCTGTTTAGCCAAGGAAATTGGCATTTAGAAGGTTATCCTCATTTACGACCTCGTGGCCGTTGATAACTTCAATACACTTGTAGTAGACTTCAAGGTACTTGTAGACATCGAGGCAGGTTTCATCGTGGAAGAAGAATTTCGTGCATCTAATCTCGCACATAGTCGTTCCTTCGCATGCATCCTTTACTTTTGTCAAGAAGAGGGGTGTTGTAGCGCAGTACTTATTTGCAACCAAGTTGCCTGTGTGTTCTGTGCAGAGTCCAAAGTTTCGGCGACCCCAGAAAGCAGATATAATGCTAATGTGTTTGTATTCGTTGCATCTTAGCCAGGCTGTGTCCTCTTCACATTTCACTGTTCCGTTCTGTTGAGACCAAAATTAATGTAGATGGTTTAACAGGCTGCCTTACAGACTCCTTACTTACTTACCTACCTACCTATTTACTTACTTAATCACTCACTCACTCACTTACTTACTTACTTACTCACCTCCTTAGTTACTTACTTATTTATTTCTTTATTTACTTGCTTACTTACTTGCTTACTTACTTATTTACTCACTTATCTACTTACTTACTTGCTTGCTTGCTCACTACATATTCAGTTACACAGACACTCTTGACAAATTAATTGCTGACTCTATAGCTGACAAACTGAGCAAGTTAACTTCTCCCGTTAAATCTTTCTTTCGCAAAAGTGCCAGATGATGTATTGCTAAATTTTTATTACCTGTCTACGCACATTTTCTGTAAGTAGTTTGTAGGAATTTTGCATTTCATCAGTTATAGAATTTGTAGTGGACAAGCATTTCTTTTATTTTCACGAACAGCCAATCGACTTATTTTTATATTAACACTGTAAGGGGGAATTAGATGTTCATAAACTTGATGGGAGTGTTAGTGCTAACGAAAATCTACACATCTATTTATCAACTAGCCTACTGACTGTGTTATCTTTGTGGGTGGGCTAGATACACGAAGATTTCTGGTGCTGACAATTTACTAATAGTGAAAGGTGTTAAGCTTATCTATTTGCATGTTTTTGTGCTTTGCCTTTCTTGTACAGACTGTTTCATTATGTACAGGTATTTAAGAAGTAATTGATGTCTGTCTAGATACTTACATATCGTATGGGCGTTGGTCCAGCTGGACCCGGGGGACCTTGCATACCGGGGGATCCTGGGGGTCCTGGCATACCGCTACCACCAGGCATACCAGGAGATCCGGGCATACCCGGGGGACCAGGCATACCATCGAGACCTGGAGGACCTTGAAGACCGGGTGTACCGGGCATACCTGGGTCACCAGGCCATCCGGGTGGACCGGGGTCTCCCTTCGCACCCGGGAGACCCATGCTACCGGGCTGCCCCGAAACACCGGCCATACCGTCCCTACCAGGGGGACCTTGTAGACCCTTCAGAATGAACCCCAAGGTCACATTCTGATCTTTTAGTAATTTGTTTAGTAAGGGTGGAACTGGCGCTACAGGTAGTGACGCCTGCAAGATAAATGAGCAGCGGAATTAATCACCTGACTTGATTTGCAACTAATACATTGCCAGTACAGTCTTGTAATTAATCACAGTGGGCTAACAATTTGACATGCATATTGACTTAGAAGAAAGCAAACTATGCTTTTATCCATTGCTCACTTAATCAGTTCCGAGTCCCTTCAAAACAGAGTTGACAACTTGAGATTCTAATAAAAGGAATTTAATCAACATGTGTGTTCACTACTCCAAAATACTGTTGTGTGTATGTTGTAATAAATATTTGATTGAAACATTTTAAGGACTTAAGTTCTATGATATTCACAAAAATAAAAAAAAATCCAGCTTGTTTTAAATGGTTTTTAACCACCATTTCACTTAGCAGTAAGCGTCGATAGATAATACTTTTATCGTAGCCATCGTTCCTAACACGCATGCACAAGCCCTGGTTATATTAAAACATCTGTCATTGTCATTATTATTTTCACAAATGGCCGAAATATATGATTCATTAAATGATCTCAAGCTCGAAGTTCCCAGTCCTCAAAAGCAGTGAACACAATTTAGGCTTAATTGTGCTTACTAATTATTCAACTGTCATTGGAAACGGGAGTGGCCTCGACAACCGATTGTCAATAAAGAACTCCTTCATCCTCGTAGAGATTTGATATCCTGTTAATATATCTTTAAACATAAAATTCCATTACCCCGTTCTGTGTTATAAAGCAGATCGACAGCAAACAAGCCCAAAACATCGAGTCGCCTCCGTCCTTCAGTGTTTTGTTCTTTGATTATGACGAGGCTTGATCTTCGATTTATCTCCAGAGGAGATCTGCCACGGAGCGCAGCAACGTGGTGATAATTTTACCGGATGACGCACAGCTAAATTGAGATAACAGTTTTGCCAAGTTTCCTCCTATTTCACACTTGATCCAATATTATTGGACTCTAAAATTTTCGTAAAATGTATCCCTGAGAAAGGGTAAGAAAAATCTTGGTTTCTTCAACGTGTAATTTTAATGATTAAACACTCGAACCAAAACTTTCTTGGTTTACTTAACATGTGCCTTATTTGGTAAAAGAACGGGTAGTTTTTACCATATAAGGCACACAGATCAAGTTTAACCAGGTACCGGGCGATTTAACCCACGATCTCGCAATTCCTTTGTCATCTCAGTTTGGGCTACCCGTATTTCTCTTTTCCATGAAGATCAGAAATCAAACATGCATCGATGATCGGAGTCATTGATCATGTATTAAGTACTTGTATCCCAGAGGTCCTTGACCTCACCGAGTATGTAAACTCCAGTCAAGTGTGTAAGCTCTGCACAGTAAAATTCCGCGTGCAAATTCTTAAATAGTGATTGCCAGTAAAATTGCAAATAAGTATTATTAAAAAGTACACAAGTACTAATCAAAAGGAAACTATATTTGCATGCATGCACTAAATATTAGGTTTAATAACAGCTGCGGATGTGTCAACCAATAAACAAAATAATGACCAGTAGAGAACAACATGGCTTCCTTCACTGACCCATTCGCGTATGAAGAGTGCCATGTCGCGTAACCCCTCAATTTGGACAACTCAATATCGCAACAACATCAGGAAAAGGGGGCTTTCCCCGAACTTACCGTCGAGTCGAATAGGACTAGGCCTAAGACGGCGACCAACGACAGGCAGACGATCCTCATGACCTAAAGGAAAGCAAAAGCTTTCAAAACCCACGATTCACATAAGACCACATCCAGTATCTAAGTTACCGTGATTTCATCGCTATAGTAAATTGTTTATATATTAGACAACTGACTATGAATACTTAATTAACTTTGTCTCATGGCGCAAGTATTTAGAGATAACGTAGTCTTCCGTTCAGAGAGGAAAACGGGCGTTACTTGCTAGTTTACGACCGGACAGCAGGTGGCGTTGTGTTATTTTTTCAACTTACTTGAGCTTGACCAATCAGCATCGAAATTTGTGGCAGTTTATGTTATGGTTTGTAATTTTTTGATCTTTAGCTAAGGATAATCTTTCACGCTCTGTGGAAACAATAATCACATTTTCCCGCCCGAAATTTAACTCTTGTAACTAAGCTCATCTTCTGAAATAAAACTAACTTTCTATCAGTTTAATACCGAGTCTTTTGAAGTAGCAGTATTTCGCCTAACGTTCCCTTGTTTTCTCCAAGCCTGTTAACGTGTTTGAAAACTGGGATAGCGTCATCTGTCAAAATTACAGGTCGCTTTTACGCATCCCAGGAAAATATCATTTTTGAACTAAAATGTTTTGAAGCACATTTGTCCAAGATAGGTTTTGCAAAGATTTTTTGGAAAGTAAGACAAACTTGTTTACTAGAGAAATACGAGTGGCTTTGAAGCTTTCTGTGCTGTATAACGACTTTGATCGTGCGGAATCGATTAGCGCACTTTTAATAAACTGGCACAAACATTAAAAACATCTTCTTAATATTATTTTTCGTAAGTTTCTCAGCAACTACAAGTGATATTTGAATGGCAACAAAAGATATAAAAGTTCAGTTAAAGCAAAACTCGGATTCATTAATCACATGATGTTAAACCTCATTTTTAGTCGTTTTGAAATTGCTTGTGGCATCACTAAAATTCAATTTACAAGCTTAAACTGTCCACACTGTTGCGTAAAACAAATCAGAGTCCACGAGGTTAAAAATAAAGTACCATTATGGATTTCGACTACTGGTTTTTAAAGCCTGTAAATCAACCTTAAAGAATACACGAATTGTACTGCCGCTTATTTCTTCACCTACCTTGGTCCTTCAGCGATACATAGGAACAACACTAGTCCGTAAGTGTCACAAGAAAGGTTTTCTCATACTTACAAACCAAAGCGCTTTGTCTATTAGATTTATGCACACAGATAAGCGATAATTTAAGTTCAAGAACAGCAGGCTTTTCTTTTGATCCACTTGGGCCATATCCAGACGACTTCGACATTCTGTATATTCCACTATCGTTATAATCCTTGCTGATGATCTGACAACAGTGGTTTTTATTGAAGTATCTGGAAATGTCTACAGTTTTGATAATGTCTTCTTCACAGAAGGCGTGGCAATCTCCCCAAAACACCTGGTTTTGCATCCCGAAGAAACATGGAGATCTGAAGATACACTGCACAAGCAATGAATCTCACCCATTTCCCACCACAGAATCAGTCGAAGTTGTCGAGGCAGTTTAAAACCCCTCCCCAAAGGGAGTGAATTTTATACCTGGCCCAAGAGGATCATCCACAAACGATGTGTTTAGTTTCAACTTGACAAAACCAACCTGTACTTATGGTCCAAATCGTATTTCGTCTGCTTTATACTTGTTAAAGGTTCTTTCCTCGAATGATTTTGTAAATTAACACAATTACGACTCCTTAGCCAGAGAGGCGAGAACGCGCATGCGCAAGAACCAACGTATGGGAGAAACTCGTTAATTGGCCAGGTGCAACATTACGTGTGCAATGGTCCCTTAAATCTATTGTACACAACATTGATATGATGTGACGTAATGTAGCGATCCGTTTACACACGATTGACCAATCACAGCACACGAAAACTATCACACCAGGTTGTTTTATTGAAGCAAATCAACAAACAAGAAGTTTTAGATCAATAGTTATTCAAGAAAAATCACTCGGACTGTTGATCTTTTGATCTTTGTGTAATCGAGCGGGTGAACTCTAGATGAGAAACAAGCACGGACATTTAGCATATAATAGTATTGGTAATTGCACTGGGGATTTTATGAAAGGGGAAATTGTTGAAAAACAGTAAGAATTGGCGCCACTGACGTCATATTTCTAATTCAAAGTCTTGCGAACAACTGACATGTTTTAGCTTGTTATATTTTACAACAGAAGAGTACTCGTTTTAACCAAAAAATATTTAAACCAAACCGGTTCTATGTGAGGCACTATGTTTCTATGTTTTTATTGCTAAGTAATATGTTTAAAAAAACTAGTGTGTTTGTTTACATAACATCAAGTTAAAAATTAGAGCTTATTCAATTGTTCTAGAAAGTTAATTGTTTTGACTATTTTGTTTCGGTGAAATAAGCAACCGTGTTTTGTTTTGTCGACATTGACTGACAGGTTGCACATAGTTCGTGACACGTGATCGGTTAATATTGCTAACTTGTTTTAAAAGAGATTTTTCAAATTGTTCCATTGTTTTATTGAGAGTAATCTAATCTGCATGATTACCAACAAATTATTTTATAGAAGAGCAAAGTATTTTATAGGGAGAGGCCTAATTGTTCCACATCAAAATTCAGCTCCCATAAAAACTAGCTGAATTACTGAATAATTCAAACACGAAACTTAAAATTGTAGCTTACACTTTCAACTCTATGTAACAATTGTATCTTACTGTAAAATCAACAGTGGGCCTGGGATTATACAAGTTCATAAAGGGTTTTAGGTAGATTCATAAACGGGGAAGGGCTTATATCCGGGGACTAATATCCGGGGCACTTTTATCCGGGGGTGCTATATGTGGTATAAAAACGCTTCATGGTACGGAACGAACAGACAAAAAAGCAATCAAGGTCAACATATATACAGCATTATCCGAAAACTTATTTTTTGTTAACCGAGGGTGTTAAAACTGTTAAATATAACAATAAATTGAGAATCTCTTTCAATATTGCTGATATGTGTCAGGTTTAAATGTTAGGCATCAGATATCTGCCTAATTTCCACCTTGAAGATGTACTACGTTCTGATGAAGTACCATTGCATTAAGGAAATAAAACATATGTAAGGCGTCTTATTTTTTGGAGGGGGGAAGGGGGAGGTGGGGG
>JANSTQ010052782.1:0-15320 GCA_026167885.1 Bergia puertoricense | reverse complement strand
CAGTGATAGTAGCAAATACAACAGGGCGGTCATCATTAACCTTGAAGGTAAATATAGGTTTTTGTATAAGTGTGTAAGTGTAAGGGTGTTGATATGTGTGTGCGCGCGCGGCTTTGATCCGAGTACTAGTCCGTTTGCGTGTGTGTCCGTGTGTGTGTGTGTGCGTGTGTGTGTGTGTGTGGAAATATAGGAGCCTTGTAACTATTGTAATTGGAGTTCTATCAGTTTGAAAACCCGGCCTCTTGCTACAGAGTGAGCTGTTCATTATATTTTGTAAACTAATTGAGAAGTAAGATAATGCTCTTTATTTAACATCATCAGTTATTTGTAATTTTTTTTCCTTTCTTTTTTTTTTAAAAAAAAACGTAGGTATGAAATGTACTGTATATTTTCATTATTCATTTTGAAACTGTATTTATTTTTCTTTCTTGGTAATTCAGCATATTGTTTTGCTAGAGGCCTACTGAGCCTCATCAAACCGAGCAGAAGTAAAGTTAATGATGATAATGATAATGATATTTGTCGTGTAGGAATACAAGCGTTGGTAAATCTGATCACTTCCGGTCGAAAAGAAATCCAGAGTTTAGCTGCTGTTACAATAGCTAACATCGCCAAGTCAAGTAATGCCAGAAACGTACTCAGGCGATGTGGAGGAATTCGCAAACTGGTAAGAACGTGTTCTAAATGGACATTGATTACAAGGTCTGTTCTCAAAAGTTGGAGAAAAACAATGGGAATGGGGTTAGTTTCAAAAACTAGGCCAAAAGGATATTTCCTTTCTTTTTCCCTCTTTTTTCTTTGTTTTACTTTCTTTTCTCGCTCTTCCTTGTCGTTCTTTCTAGCACTTCCTTTTCTTCTTTTTATTTCCACTTCTTGCTTTTTCTTTTTGTGAATCTTTGCTTCTTGTGAAGGCCAGATCAGATGCCTTGGATCTTTTCCGCTTTGTTTGTTGTTTTTGTTTCAACAAATCGATCAAAAAAGTACACATAACTCACTTTAGTCCAATGTCTTTTACAGTAATCAGTATTCTTTGTCGCTTGCGTTGAAAGGCAAATCTAGATGACAATCTCTACATGCCAAAAGTTTTCTTCTGCGCGAAACTGAAGATGCACGCAAAGGATGCTGGACCATTGATCTGGGTGTTTGAACAAAGCTTATTCAATCCAGTATCATAGTAAGAGTCCCTTCAACGCTGCCGAAAAACCCCAAACCAAAAGACATAAAATTCAAAACAATTAACAAGATTCATACCCATCCAGGAAACTCCTGGAATTATCTTTGAATTTAGACTTGTTCCTTGAAAACCCCTGGAAAATTGAAATAAAATTTTGGAACTTTCTGAAAATCACCGGTTTTCCTATATACTTTTGACGAACATGTCCGAGCAAAACCTTTATGTCTTCATATGTTGTGACTCAAAATACTCAGTCTGGAAAACTCTTTGCAAATCTTAGAAAGTGCTGTATTTTCGAAATTGTGAGGGTCTACAAACTCTGATCTAAATCTCAGTTTATTACAAATTCTTTATTAGCCAAGCATCTTGCAGCGAATCTTTTCAGCACATACTATCCATCGTTTTCAACAAGTTGATCAACCAAGCAAACCAAGCAAACCAAGAAATGACTTTTTCCCTATGAAAACATTCAAACCCCGACCATCGCCTATATGATATGGTTTTCGAATCTAGTTATTCCTTTCGATTTAAATTTTCCAGTAGGCCCTTTGCAGCTCGAGATCATATGGTACAAAATTCGCCATACTGGAAAGCAAAAGAATGTGTCAAACTCCAAGACAAAGCTCCATCAACTAGAAAAATGTGATATCACGCTTTTCTCACGCTTTCCTAGTTGATGGAGCTTTGTCTTGGAGTTTATCACATTCTTTTGCGTTCCAGAATGGTAAATTTTATACCATGTGATCTCGAGCTGCAAAGGGCTCATTAGTAATGTTGTAAAAATTAAGTTTTATTCTTAGCAGCAGCTTTGTTTTAGACAAGGTGACTATTTATATGCTCATACAAATATTAATCCACAAACACACAGTTACCTCTTTGGTTTTTGCTTGGTCTGTTTCCTAGCTTTACAATCTGATTTCTTTGCTTCAGGTCAAACTTTTGAACTATCAAGAAAATGGTACGACTACAATCAGACGGAAACAAAGCAAGCCCCAAGTCAAAACTGATCTCGACTTGGAAGTGGCGCGAGGCGCCGCCTTGGCCCTGTGGAGCTGCAGTAAGAGTGTCCACAGCAGGTCCTCAATATTTAGGGCTGGCAGCGTCCCTCTTCTGGCCAAGCTCGTCAAGGAAGACAAAGACGAATTCCTTATTCCTGTTGTAGGTCTCGTACAGGAATGTGCGGTCGAGGTTAGGTCCGAAGATAAATTCCACGTTTTTCTTAACTCAGTTTGGCTTCCAAAGGCAGCCACCTCGTTTCCTTCGCAGCAGATTCCCTACCTCGGAAGAAAACAAGGTGCCAGCTGCTTTTGGATGCTACTAAGATGATTCTCGTAAAATCTGTGTATTAAATCGAAGATTTGTAAAGGAACTTGAATGAAACACTCACAACCATTTATAGTGAATTAAAGCCATGCTCTGCACGGTATCTTATGTAAGTAAACCAAGCGAACTCGTTTAGAAAAGTACTTAAAGTTTAAGGATGTTCATCATTTTGTTTGTAAACTTCTAACGAAAATTCTTGGTGTAACAGTTTAAATGTAACTTTGAAATAGGGACCAAAAGAGTGAATGTGATACTGAGTGATTTTGAACAATTGTTACAGTGACAAATGGAAGTATCCATGGAAACAAACTAGAATATAATGGATTGTGGGTCTTGGATTGGCGAGTCAGAGATGGACATTCTTAACTAGACCCAGATGCTACGGTACAATAGTTTTTGGTTTCAATGCGGGAAATACCTCGAGAACATCCAACTACAACAGAACAAAAATATGTTCGTTTTCATTTTGTTTATAGACGCGGTACAGACAAGCTTTCCAAAGAGAACGAATTATGCAGGATATCGTACGACACTTGACGACTGAAAACGAAGAACTGCAAATCTACTGCGCAATCGCCATTTTCAGGGTAAGTCTGCTTAAGTGCAAACAAATTACATGCATTTTTATCATGACAGCTTTCGTCAGTATTTCTTACTTAAAAGTATATTATACTTCGGGACAGACAACAACTTAAAAAGATAATTTCAAGATGACCAATATTTAGGCAGGCAAATATGATTAAAGTCTCGAGCAACGTCTGTCACACAGCTTTGTAAAACGGACAAACACTAAACTCCCTATTCTGAATAATTGTTCTCATTTTTATTCAAATGCTAGTGTTTAGCTGAAGCTAGGCAATTTTTCCACAGACGATGCAACAAAATCTAACCATGCACACAGAAACGGAGAGGAAGTGGGTGGGTTCAGAGAGTGTGGTGGGGTGGGGGGAACATGGTGTCAGTTTCGGTCGCAATAACGTAACGGCCATATAACGTAATCCGCCATACCGAAAAAGATGGCGGCTGTACGTTTGACCACAATGCCTTGCAAACCTAACTCAGTGAATAGGTGAACGTGGAAGACCATTGTTTGGTAAACGTGTCCATCCACAAACATCATTGTGTATGCTAGGTTTGAAGTTTTTAGATCCTTTCTGCACGTTTTTATGAACGTTTTCAGGCTTTTTGCGCGCTAGAAGTTATGGGTAAATGTACCAGTCGCCATCTTTTTGGTTACGGTCAATTCGAAAAATATCCAGGCATGCAATGCAAACATATTGTTACTTTTCTGTGTAGTGTGCGGAGGATGAAGACACGCGAAAGGTGGTTCGACAATTTGGGGGCTTGGAGCCGCTGGTCAGATTACTGTCTTGTTCAGAAAACAAGAAGTTGCTGGCTTCAGCCACTGGAGCCGTCTGGAAATGCGCTGTTAGTTCCGAAAACGCAAAAAGGTGTGTAACGTACTTTGCCGAGGGGTTTCCTGTCTTGGTCTATAAATTGAGCAAAATTATTTTTTTTTTCTCTTCTCTTCTCTTCTCTTCTCTTTTTTTTTGTTTTTCTCTTTCTTTCTTTTCTTTTCTTTTCTTTTCGTTTTTTTTAGTTTCTTGATAACTATAAAACTTACCTTTTCTCCTCCCTCCCTCAATAACTTACATTTGTTCTCAATGATGAGTTTAGGGAGGCATACCTTTCCATATTATTATCTTTACTTTACTTAAAATGATCTATTTTCAATTATTCATGATTAGTTCTCACACCCTTGTTAGATTTTTGGAGCTCAATGTCCTGGAGACTCTCATTGGCTTTCTACAGTCAGAGAGGGAGGAGCCCGAAGAGGTAAAAAGACAAATTTGAGACTTTACGTCGGCCATTGTACACAGCGTTAAAACTGATAACTAAGTTACAGATCACATTCATACCAAGATTAGGCCTTGCGTTAACTCGCATGGACTTGCGTTGAATGGATGGATTTGTGTTGACTTAAATGCACTTTTGTTGACTTGCATTGTCTTGTGTTGACTTACATGAACTTGCACTGACTTGCTTGGACTTGTGTGCGTCTTGCAGGGACTTGTATTGGCTTTTATGGATTTGTGTTGACTTACATGAACTTGCACTGACTTGCGTGGACTTGCGTGCATCTTGCAGGGACTTGTATTGTCTTCCTCCGTCTTTGAATGAGCTCAAATTTATGTTACTTGTTTCTTTGATTTTCATTGACTTACAAACGAACAAGACAGTCGATTTGATAACCCAACGCAACACGAAAGACTGAAACTTGTGTTGACTTAAATTAGTTTGCAAATCTTTTGGCCCAAACTTTAAAATGTACCAATATAAATGTCCACCTTCATGTTTTATACTCAGGTTCAAATCCACGTGGTGGGCGCGATAGGTGAATTGGCCAAGGAACAAAAGGGCAAAGAGGATTTGCTCGGATTCAAAGGCTGCAAAACTCTGGTGGAACTACTCAACATTCCGAATGACGAACTCAGAGCCAATGTTGCCAAAGCTTTGGCCGCATGCGCAGAAGCTCGCTACTGTAGAAGGTGAGCAGATCTCATCACTCGTTCCCAGCCAGCTGTAGAGGCCTTTTCCTGACAGAAGTGCATGAGTGTATGAGGAGTTACGTGTATATTCCATATAGGATTACATTCGGGAACACTAGTGATTATCCGAATTGACAGTTACATACAGCTGTTTTTGTACATTTCGATAAAACAGAATCACACTGTTCAATTGAAGGGATCAAGGTTTGTTGTGTATATAAAAACATAGTTGCATTTGTGTTAACCGTGCATCTGTTATCGTTCATGTTACTATAGTCCATTTTTTGTTTTACGTTTGTTACCATTATCATTTTTCCCATTTAGCTTGACCTTGAGACTTTATACGAAACATTATTAACCTTTTTGTACGAAATAGTATTTTGAAGTTCTTCTGTTTTTCAAACAGAGTGATTAACGATCTTGACGGTTTACGCCTTCTGTGGTCGCTAATGAAGCTTAAAAACCCGACGGTGAGTTCAACTTATTTAGGTCATTCACTTCGAATAGTTGATAATTGATAGTTGAGAGAGCATTAAAGGTCTGAAAAAGTCTGTGTTGTCAGTCACAAATCAATAATTTTATTCACAAATAGCATGCCAAGTGATTCAGCGTAACTATTTCTTGAGCTTGAATTCCTGCGTGCCGCCATCTTGAATCCACCATACCGAAAAAGATGGCGGCTGTACATTTAACCACAATGTCTTGCGAAGCTAACGCAGCGAGTAGGTACAAATGGAAGACCACTATTTTAAGGAACTTTTCCATACGCTAACAACATTGTGTATGCCAGGTTTGAAGTTTTTAGATCCTTTCTGAACGTTTTTATGAGCATTTTAAGGTTCGCGCGCTAGGAGATCACAGACTTTGCCTATCACTGTACATTTTATGGCGCTTTATACAAAGGTGAAAATTAATCATTCTTTTCCATTCAATTATGAATTGTAGAGAAGACAACAAATCGTTTCTCAAAATAAAAACTGGCACAGCAACTGATCATCAGTAGGATTCTTAAAATGTGTGAAATTTACAGCTGGTTTCGACTCCACTAAATCCAAGACCAATCGCAAAACATTTTTGGCGGAAACACGCACCTAAGTGAGCACAGTTACTGAATAACAACATAGGTTAAGGATTCCAACAAAACGTGTTAGATAATGAAAGTACTTGTAAATCAAGACTTTCAACCATAATGATTTGTCTGCAGGTTATTGCGAACGCCGCTTGGGCCGTCTACCAACTGATGGAGGATACACCTGTGAGTAACTGGGAGACTGGGTAGAGTATGATGCATTGTCGCACGTGGTTACGCTGATGTTTTGTCACGCAATGCTCATTAGTGTCACCGCCATAATATGAAAACGAATTGAATGACAGTTGGCTGCTTCTTTTAAGGGAAATACGACTGAAAAACAACTTGCGCTTCACATTAATTTTGTATATTTATATATAATATTTGTTTAATATCTTAATTTATAACTAACTTAAGGCCACAAAATTTGCCAGCAGTACCTTTGTTCAGCTGACGCATCCAACTGTCTTTGGCATTAGTTCATTTCCATAACTAAATGTTCACCATTAGCCGTAGAACAAATAATTACAAGCACGCAATGGACGGTGACAGGTAAAATTTGGCGGGTCAATCCCGGTTTCTAGGAAATGACCCACCCTACCTTAGGTTAGGGTTAGAGTCAGGGTTGGGGTAAGGTTCAGCTTTAGGTTTTGGGGAGGGGTGGTTGGTTCATTTTCCAGAAACCGGAATTGATCCAATTTGGCTGATCACAAGTCACGGGTGTGTCCACAAATGTCAAGATGTGTTAACAGGTGTCTAGTTTTGTCCAGAAGTACCAATAAGTGTCTATGGGTGTCTGAAGATGTTTAGATTTATCTAAAGGTATCTGGAGGTGTCCGGGTTAACTGTAAGAGTTCATCTTAACAACTTCTTCAATAAAAGTCAAAGAAAAGAAAGAATTAGAAAATAAGTGAAGAGCGGCTACAAATTCTAACCAACATTATGTGAAATAAGCTAATGAAATATACCTGATGTATTTTCTATAGACACGTTAAAACTTGTCTTGAAAATATTATGAAAATATTGCTTGGATTAAAATTTGGATAACAATTGCTCTCTGATTGTGGACAGAGTAGAAAAATTAAGATATTTCTCATTGCACATCTTTATTGCTTGCACAATTTCCCGTCTAAAGCCTTACTTGTCTAACGTCAGCTCCACAATCAAATGCTTGAGGGAAAATTGGGATTACCACTTAGCTTGAGCTAGGTTCAGTGAGTCATGAGTGTTGATTTTGCAGATCAGCCTATTTGTTTTAAAGTTATTACGTTTTTGTTGTTTTCTGCTTGTCTATTTGTAAACTATTCTTTTTCGTTGTTTTATTTTGCATCCATTCCATTATTTTAGGAAGCCTGTGAGACTGCTCGTTCGTTCGTTGGGGGATTTGAACTGATTGTAGGGTTATTAAACCTGGAGGACGTTGAGGTTGGTTGCTCATTATTACCTCGTTGCCATTTTATCACTGAGCCTCCTTCCTTTTTGACCCTTTCTAACTATAAATGTCTTAACTTCCAGACAGATTATTTCCTTAGGGTTGTTTTAATCGGGATCAGTACTGTCCCTAATACGTCCTCTATTTCTCACAAGCGCACTGTCTGCAATAAAGTCACCATTTCCAATAAGTGCACCGTTCCTTATCAGCAATTCCAACTCCATAATAAACGCACCATCTTTGATTAGTGCACTGTCTCTAGCAAGCCAATTATCTCCATTAAATACGTTGTCCCTAATAAGCGCCTTATATCTCACAAACGCGTTGTTTCCATAAACGCAATGCCCCTTGCAAGTGCTCTCTTTGATAAACACGCTGTCCCTAACAAGCTCACAGTCTCCTAATAACCGCAGATTAATTTTATCGCATTCTTTAATAAGTACACTGTCTGTCATCATCAAAAACACTTAAAGCACCGTCTATAATACATTGCAGTCTTCGATTAGCGCACTGTCCCTAACGAACGCATTATATTTAATAATAGCATTGTCTATAATAAGGGCATTGCCTCTGATAAACCAGTGATCGGACATTCATCACGTGCTTGGAGTAAGCCAATCAGCGTGCGCTTTCAGATCTATCCAAAAGGCGCCATCCCAGAACGCTCTGCGAGATTAGTAACGATCGCTGTTGGTTTTCTCGTTTTGCTAAAGAAACGAATTCCATAAAATGAACTATTAAACAGACAAGTTCTGGTAATTACACTCAACAAAGAAGTTGCTTTTTAGCGCATGCACAACTTTAGCTGGTAAATGTATTCAAAGATAATGCGTTTTGATAATACTCATAACTGCTTTAAATTTAAAACGGCGACCATCTTGAGACCATTTTGCGCGCGCGCGGTGTTTTGGGATGGTGCCATATGATCAATTCAGTCAGGCGTTCCTAGCACGCGAGAACCGATCATCTGGAACGCATTATAGCCAGTAAACCCAGCACTTTCTCAAAAGCACGCACTGTCTCACATTTTATACGTTTCTGTTTTATACATTTCTGATACCAGTATTGTTTCTAGCGAGCAAGCAAAATTAAATCTAAGGTTAGCGTATTTCCTTTTATTAGCGCACTGTTTTTTGATTAAGGCAATGTTTTTAAGTAACAAACATCTTTTCGTTCTGTAAACAAATAGGTAGGGTGTGCTGATTAATACTTATTTTGTTCATGCCAGATCCTAAGAGGTGTATGCGCAGCAATATCAAACATAGCCACTGACCAAGAGAACGTGGGCGTATTGACGGACTATGGGGTTGTACAATTACTGGCTGGTTTAACTCACAAGGTATGCTGGGAATAACGTAATGTTCTCGTGACTTTATTTAATATTCAAAAGCTAGAAAAAGTCTTAAAAGTGGGAAAACGCGTTTTGTTTAAAGTCATATTTGGAACCAATATGCTTTGCGAGCGTTATTGTTTACGTCTAATCAACATTAAATGTAATTTATTGATTCAGCCAACACGAAGTTTTACTCTCTTATTTGAGTAAGAAAAGTAAATGACAATACACTGTGACTGTGACAAAACAAAATTTTCCGTTTGAACTTGTTGGGCCCGAGAAAATCAATTCTAGCACACGCTAAGCATCTTGGATGCAAATGGTTCTTTACAGAGTAGAACAGGAGAAGTGAGAAAGTCTGTGAGCCAGCAGAGACAATGGCGAGAGAGACGGACTACCACGACGGCCAATACTCCAATATTACTGGAAATAAAGATATCAGATTTAGCATAACTGATAACTGTTACACAATGACAAATAATAAGTATTCTGGATTCGCAAGGGCTTATACTTGATCATGATTCCAGGATAATCAACAAATACCTACAACTCTGTGACTCGATGTGCGTATTGATATTGTTACACTTTCTAACAAATTGCTTCAAATTGTTTAGAAAAAATCTGGGATGGAAAGCGGGATTTTGAATGAATCCCGAGCAGACCGTTTACACTTTTCAAATACAAACTTGCTACCTTCGCAAACCGATGCAAACTTTCAGCAGTCCAAACAAACCCTAAAGCAAAAGAACAGTACGTATCCACTAAGGGAAAGCAACAAACCAGTAATACCACAGCCTCGCACTGACTTACCCCTGGAAACCAATCACATATGGAGCATCAACACTGTGGAACAACCAGAACGGTTCTACAACCACTGTCAATAACTCCTATTCAATTAAAAATTTGGTGAAGGAACAACAAAAACTATCACATTTTTACCAAACTGTATAAGAAAACTAACGATTTTATATACTTTTAACCACTACAAATTAGATTATCAGTGAGGCAGATAGCTGTGTATTAAATTGTCAGATATACAGTTACTCAGTTAAACCGTTAGTTAGACAGTTAAACAACAAGGAAGTTAGGCACCTAATTTTTGTGAAGGGACATTACATCGTAATTTTTATTGATGCGTCCATTGATCCTATTTTGTAAATATTAACATAAATCCCCCCCCCCCCCCCCTTCTTATATAGCACAAGGCCACATCAGCTGAATAACTGTCATTCGTTTTTTACCGTTTATGAATAAGAGATATTAATATGATTTTGATTATGACTATGACTATGACTATGACTATGACTATGACTATGACTATGACTATGACTATAGCTATGGCTATGGCTATGGCTATGACTATGACTGACTATGACTATGACTATGGTTAAGACTATGTCTATGACTGACTATGACTGATTATGACTATGACTACGACTATGACTATAGCTATAACTGTGGCTATGACCAAGATTAAAATTACGGTTATGATCGTGATTATGATTACGATTACGATAAACGGAACATGACCCCCAGTGACTACAAATACGGTATCATTATCCCCTGTGAAAACTATCGGCTTACGAATAACCGTGGCTCTTTTATAACAGACCGATCCCGAACTGAGGCGATACGTTGCGGAGGCAATCTCGCGTTGCTGTACGTGGGGTACTAATGCTTCAGACTTCTGCCGCGCAGGCGCAGTGGAACAGATGGTGGAGTACTTGAGTGTTAACGATCCACTTCTGCACAGATCTGCGGTTAGAGCACTTCATGAGCTGGCCAAGACTCCACAGAGTTGCATCATAATGCACGAACGGGGAGTGGTCAAGGTTAGTGCAATGGTGCACCGTCATTATCTAGGACTTGGTTGCACTTAGCGCAGGGTTCGGGCATTTTGACGACTTCGCAAGTACAATACTTTCCTACGGAGTTTTGTGGGAGTTTTCCAGAAGTGTTTTGAAATCAAATCAAAATATAAATGTAAATGTAAATGTGAATGTGAATGTGAATGTGAATGTAAATATAAATGTAAAGGCTTCGCTTATGCGCAGTTGTAAGGAAGTTAACGATTTTAATATATTTTAAAAACATAAAATCTGAAAACTGATCATTTTAAGTTTTAAATTTTGTTTTAATTTTCTAGAAGTTCTGCAGGTGTCGGTATAGGTTTCAGGACAATTTCAGGAGTTTTCAGTTTCAAGCCGAGATAAAATATGGGTGGGTGCCACTATTACTTTTTATGTACCACTACTGGATTTTTCTTTCCTGCTTTGCAGTTGCTTGTACAAATGGTTGGTTCAGACGACGAAGCGCTCCAGGATGCAGCGGCAGGCTGTTTATCTAACATTCGAAAGCTGGCAATGGCCAACGAGAAGGCAAAACAAGAGGCCAAGCGAAAACGAGCAGCAGAAAAGAAGGCAAACATCGAAAACAGGAAGAAAGAAGACAAAGAAAAGTTTGAAAAGAACGGAAGAGACAGTCCGGGTAGCTGCGACAGCTTCAGGTCGGAAGAATTATCCTACAGCAGAGCAGCTAGCCATAATAGCGAGAAATCTGAGGGGGAAACGATGGGGATAAACGAGCCATTTGAGCCACAAAGAGAAGAAGACGAAGAACGATCGCCCAGTCCAGCTGCACGAAACACGAAAAGTGTATAGTTATTGCACCATACAAGTAGTTCATCACTTGCAATCAAATACAGAACTCAGCAACATTTTAAACTGGAAGCTCCTTTCGTGCCCTCCCATCTTTTATCTCTCCCTTCATGTAAGCGAAGTAAGGAGTATTCACTCGGTATTGGCTTAAATTACACTCCATTTGTGTGTCAGTTACGAGTTTCAGTTTTTAACTAGCAAGTTTCAGTTTTTAACTAGCGACTTCTCCACTCGGAATGACAAACGAAAAAGTGTTTCATATACTTCCTCAAGTTTTTTAAGAGTTTTCAGACGTATTTCCATAATACGAAAATATAAAACCAGTTTATCTAGCCGTCACTAAGTTCAGCAAGGATGCATCAATTAACACTGACCTACAACGACCAAAACCTTTTGCAAAATCATACCCCCGGCCTCTGTTAATACTTCCCCGTCTAATTAGTCCATCCCCTTCTCCAAAAGCCCAATAACGTCAAGCTTTGATATGATTAATTTTCATATTTGTTTAAAACAACACAGAAACAACGGAGGTATCACGGCATTATCTTTTATTGTTTACGTTCTATAAAATTGTAGATTTGTTTAAAAAGCGATTGGCTTTAAGATCTTTTTCATAAACTAGTTGATGGTTCAAACAAAACAAACAAACGAATCTTGCAGAATCGTGCGTGACACTTCCCTTAAACATGCTATGCGTTTCGAGTATTTGTCTTGATCTAACACCAGAGAGCTCATGAAGAACACGAAATATAATAAAAATAATCTCAATCAACTTAATAAACCAACAAGTGTACGCTCTGTTAAGAAACAAAACACAGAACGCCTTGTTCAAGCTTGTTCAGTGATTTGTGTCAACCTATTAACTCTTCCACGTCGCAACCTCTTGCAAACCTCCCTTCTGAAGACCACGAAACAACTCGTCGTCTGTAAGAGTCTGGTAGCAGAGGCACTGTTGGATGTTCTATCATCCTCGATTATTTAGTATTTTCAACTTTTAGATTTCATCCGTAACGACTGCATTGAGAGTATCATTCTTAAAAAGTTCAAACCACGCATCTCTTTCAATAACTGTTTGGTTGTTAAAAATCATTTTCTTTTCTTTACTTTTTCATTATACAACGCAATTTAAAAATTTTGGTGAAAAAATATTTTATTGTTTTGTAGGCAAATCAAAGTTTTCGTTATAAATATAGTTTTTTTTCTTGGCCACCATCTTATGACTTCAAAAACATTTCAGTACCACTAATAATAACAATATAAACTAAATAAGAACAACATATCCAAACTAATAGCTTATCTAAGATGAATTAGCTGAATTAACGTTAATTAGCTTTCGAGCAAGTCTGCCAAATGCTTTCAAGATTATTTCAAAAGATTCAAGCAGTGTCCTCCTTGCGACGAGACATAAAATAAAAGTAAGTTGGCTTTTAAATACGCACTTTGAAATATTATAAAAGAATGCAAAATGTCTTTATCATTTCAATTCCGCAAACAGATGCAGTAAAGTGCGGCTTCCACCAGACAAATGTTGACCTCCAAGCATTCCATACTTTTGGCAGGTCTGCGGAATACCTTCAGCGAAGGTTTTAAACAGTCCCGAGAGTAACCAAAACCGTCGACTATCTGTCGTTATAAGGGCTGACTTGAACGCAAAGCACAGCAAAGAAGTTGTTACAAGTAAATTCTTCATTTGCAAATACAGTTGTTCCCCCGGTGAAAGAGCCAGCTGTACTTGTGTCCAGCGGACTTCTGCTCTGCCAGCTGCGACAGTTATTGGTGTGGAAGTTTCCATTGCTCCTTGACCCGTGCCAGAAGTATTTGTAGGCCCTGCAACAAAATCAAATAAATAAATAAATTTATTTTTTTCATCTCTTAATTGCTTAAACGTATTTGTCGGAAGTGTATCAGAGCGTTTAAGTAACCTTTCTCGGAAAAGTATCGTGGAGTTATGTCCTGTTCTTTATTTCATTATAATGTAAACCAAAAGTAAAGGCGGAGTATGTAAAATAGTTTACTGTTAATCATTAATCACATATCACTGTAAAGGTGGAAATTCTTATAAATTTGAACCCCCAAAACTCATAAACCTAAAAATGTGTGTGTGTGTGTGTGTTATGTATAGACATACACACACACACACACACACACACACACATACACACATTTTTATGTTTATAAATTGACATATATCAAAGAGCTAGAGACAAGACATCGCCAAAGAATTATTAACTCAGAATGACAAAAGTGTTTCGTATTTTTAGACGCGTATCACAGTTTTTAGTAAAACCTGGATTTAAATTTTTTACGCGGAAAGTGTCCCTGGACCGTCACCCCTCTACATTTCTTGAGTTCTACGACATTCCCTCCCTTCCCCGTTTACTCCCCCCTCCCTACATCTTTCAAAGCTGCTCCGCGAGAGAAAATAGCACAAGAATTAACCCGTTTGTGAATCGTGTTCACGCTCTTCCCTTAGACTCTCAAATATCACTCACCATTTGGGATCGTCAAGAATGTTCCGACCATCAAACGTATAGATGGGTATCATGGGGTTGAAACCGTACGGCTGGTCGAAGATAGAATTCCACGATGGGAAAAGTTGGTCGCCCTTCAGAGAAAAAGGTGTTTGTGTCTACTTAGTGACAATAGTACACAGAAAGATAAATACACATTCAAATAAGAGGACAGACAAGCTCACTATCAGATATAGCGGGATACAGGTTGGAAGGCGCACTAATGTTTGGTGGAAAGACAATTAACTGGAGGGGCAGACTGACAGACAAACAACAGAGTGAATTGCGGACTGATAGCAGAGGATACAGAGCAACTCGTACATGGAGCTGGACAAACTCGAGAGTTACAAAGTTTCAGGGAAAAAGAGAGATAAATAAATCAATAAATGAATGGAAGAATGGGCAGATGGACAGACAGACAGAACGACAGGCATAGATGTGGTACGTTTATCACTGTAGGGTTGGGTGCAAAGCTGACTTATTGAGCATTAGCGCCTCGTCAGAGCAGACTTCCAGATTTACACCCAACCCTCTGGCGAAAAATATGCCATATCAACTTTTGTTAATCAACGAAATATATTCAGTTTATTCGCCACGCAGAAAAAAGCAATTTTTTTTCGAAACTAGTTTCCCAGAATGAAAGAAAGGAAGACAGACAGACAGACAGACAGACAGACAGACAGACAGACGGACAGACAGATAGACAGACAGACAGACAGACGGACGGACGGACAGATAAAAGAAAACAAGTCACATATGAAGATACTCAACTCACCTTTAAGTTACCTACGGGCAAACCACGGTCAATCGATCTGACTATGGACGACACGTGTTGTAGCTTGTTCGAGAGGAAGGCTCGGTAAGTGCCGTTCAGTTTTGCTTGTCTTGCCTGTCTGAAGCACTGGTAATCAATTCCCCCTATACTGCCAAGCTGACCCGTCACAGGGAAGTTCAAGCCGATCATACGAAGCTAAAAGAAATGGTGAAGAAGAATATATATAAGACTGCGCCATACGATTTATTTTACCATTGCTTGGTGATACGCCATTTCGCTATTGCAAATTTGTGCCTCTTTCTTTGTTTGACAATTTTGTAGCAATAATAATTGCCTCAGAGGGATGACCTCGCTGGTATGGAAAAAAGCGCCTTCAATAAGTATATAATAACAACTCTTACGATGTATTTAAACCGAAAATGTTTTTAACATAATTTACACATTTATAACTCTTTTCATTTAAAGTACAACAATACAACACACTCTATTTACAAAATT
>JANSTQ010052671.1:0-15323 GCA_026167885.1 Bergia puertoricense | reverse complement strand
CCCGGCCCCTGGGAAAAGGCTTTTGTCAAATGCCCGGGGGTTGCCCGGGGGGGGGGATGTTGAAGTCTCGAATTGATTGATACATAAATGGGACCCTGGGATCTCACGAACATATTACCTTAAAATGAAAAATGGAAGCTCTTGTTTACAAAATTCGACATTGTTGATACATCTTGGGTTAAGGATTTTCTATGGAACCATTCCAGCCATTCTCATCAGCGCCCGCATTTCATAACAGCCATATTTACTTTTTTATTTTTGTAAAAAGTTTGTTTCCCTATGCTCTTTCAATCAGAGCCGAACCCAATATCGGTTTCCGTAATTTACAATTAAATTTATAATCATAAATCACTTTGTTTATTTCTCACAGCCGAGTGTATTTAAGTACTCTACATCATGTCTCTCGAGCCAAGTGCCTGTGGCACATATTATAATTCACATTTTAAAATTGTGTGCGTGCGTACATGTATATATAATCCAAAATATGTGCATGTGTGCGTGATGTTTTTAATATAAATATTACTAAAATAGGAAAACTTTTATTCTTAATCAGATTTGTATACGTACCATCAAAAAGTATCTGTTTTATTTGCGGTTCGTCTGATTTATTCCCACAGCAAAGACGCTTACAAATGGAACCACGGTTGACTTTTGCAAACACATCAACATTTCTCCACGACAACTCGACTCGCTCCTGCAGGACCTCCACACTGGCGACATTCGCAATAACATTTGCAGTCGGATCTGTGAAATCCGTCGATATTGCTAAGCGGCCAGAGGGTGTCGTGATCCCTTGCTGAGCTGCAGGTGTAACGGAGTCTTGAAACACATGTTCTTTACTCTTGAGAAGCGAAGATTTCGTGTTATCTGACATCGTCTCCGACCCGGCCTCCGACATGGCACAAATCCCTGGCGGGCAATCTGCCAACACGAGTTAAAACGAAGACAATGAAAAAATATTAACCGGCGTTAGAGATTTATTAACGCGACTGACGTCAGTAATTGTATAAATACAAAGGTATCGAGATCGAGCTCATTCACAAACTTTCTTCCGTGGCATCTATCACATCCCCGTCGGACTTCCTGGCGTCTCGCTCAAATTGTGAAAGATGGACGGTCAATTCAACGTCTGACATCTGATATCAGTGTTGTGTGTGGAGTAAAGTTGTTCTCGTAATTCTTTGTTTTCGACGGAAACTGCGCGCCGTACACGTTCCAGAGATGATGGTTAAAAGAATACAACCCTTTCTTTCCCTTCTGTTTTGGCGTACCAACCTGCTATATTTTAAAACAATAAGTAAGTGCAAACACGTGATTGAGGCTTGCTAGCAACTCCCGAACTTTGATAATCACGAGCCCCCAAGCAATTTTAAATGCCATTTCTAGTTGAGTTCTTAAGAGCCAATTAACTCTTAAAAGGACAAACGTCGATTGACATAAATTTGCAAATTTCAGCTCTAATTTTCGAAAAACCTGGTCCCAGTTTCAACTCAGTGGTATCCCTTTGGCTTTTATTCCATAATTTATTGAAATAACTGAATGCCAAACTTTTTTATTTTTAGGTTTACGAGACTGCTATCGCGTAAATTATGGCGAGAAGAATAAAACAAAGTTGATTTAACCATATTTTATTTCTCCTGGCATTTTGAGTTGCTGCAAACAAAAATTCAAAAGCGGCGAAGTGTGAGCTGTTACGTAACCTGGAACACGTTTCGTGGCTCGACTGAGCACGCACGTGCAAGATTTCAGGTGGCAGGTACAAAATCCGGATCGGATCGGATCGGTCGGATCAATAAAATCAGGATCGGTTCAATAAAAACCGGATCAAAAACAACAACACCCGGATCGATTTTAGTTTTAACGAATCTGCCTTGTTGGGATTTGCTTACTTTTAAACTAAAATATTTCCCAAGCCGGGTTTGAATTTAACCCACTATCTAAAATGAACAGGAGCATTATGTGAGAGGAACTACCGCCAAGGTTTTCGCGCCTTTCTGATCACATGAGCTGTTGGTTAATCGTGAAATATATCAGACGATGAAGTTTTGGACTTTCAGACTAATAAGGCAGATTGTTAAAGAACAGCGCAGTAAAACAATGCTTTTCTTCTACAGATAGAGAAAGTGGCGCACAAAAGGAAAAACCAGTAAGATAGACCGATCAAGGCCTACTCTGGGTCCCAAAGTCGCCTTAAGTCGCACAAAGTCGCCTTAAGTCACACAAGGTTGCCTTAAATTACCCAGATTTGGGTAAGGATTTCTCCTTAGTCACCTCAAATCGCCTTAAACCGCATAAAGTCGCACAAAGTTGTCCAGCAGGTTTGGGGGTGGTTTATCCTTCCGGGCAGTCACCTTATTTCATCTTAAATTACCTTAAGTCACACAAAATCACACAAAGTAGCCCAGGTTTTGGGGATGATTTTTCCTTAAGTCACCTTAAGTCGCATTAAATCACCTTAAGTTACGGCAACTTTGGGTCCAAGAGTAGGCCTCGATCATACTTGACTGTTTCATGTAATTCATGGCAACGTCATGTTATACTTCAAGATTGTCTTTCCGAAGACATTCTATCCCTCTTTTGCCAACTACGTCCAACTGAAGTCAAATCAATATAAATTAAAACTGGGAGTACTGTTTAAAAAACTAAACCAAATGCACACGTAAGCCGAATTGTATATTTTGGTGGTCGATCGGCCGGTCAATCCGGCTAAATTCCACTCAATAATTTTAACACCAAGGACTTTATTAAACCTTACCATTAAAGCTACCGAGAACACGAAACCACAAACGGAAAACTTAACGTTGGGAAAAACGAATAAGGAAAGATGAAATCGACAGTCGATAATTTTGCCGTTGTTGATTGTATACGTAATTATTCAGTGATTTCGTGAAGCAGCCATACGTGATGGCGATGTATGATCTGATCCGGGTTTTGTTATTTTGATCCCGGTTTTATTGATCCGATCCTGGTTTTACTTTAAAATCTCGATCCTGGTCTAATTAATCCTATCCTGGTTTTATTGATCCGATCCGATGCAGTTTTTGTACCTGCCGGATTTCAGGTGCTTATGTTGTCAACGAGACAAAAATGATATGGCGGAAGTAGCTCCTAAAGGTCAAAGAATACTTCCCACTATATTGGTGATGTGGTTTCCGAACATCTACCAGATTCATCAAAGGGAGTTAAGAGTGTACGAGTAGCAAAATGCAAGTTGTGAGTTGCTCAAAAACTGCCAAAACAGTTGGCTGAGAAAACAGTGACTGTAGCATACTCGCTTTTTATTACAACAACATTTTTATAAGAACGAGGCTCAAAGTTGCCCGAAAATCAAGAACAGCTAAAGAGCAATCGAGGCTCGGATTCCAACACGAATTATTTTTTCATGTTTTTGTGACAACAAATTACAGAGTTCACCCAGGACCGAAATCATAGTTGGACTCAGATTTTCCAGTCTCAGATTTTTCAGTCTCAGATTTTTCAGTCTCAGATTTTTCAGTCTCAGATTTTTCAATCTCAGATTTTCCAGTCTCAATTGTTGTTAGTCTCAAATTTTTAAACTTAGCCATATTTTAAAGTTACAAACTAAAATACCTGAAAACTGTTTATAACAGCTATCATTAGTATCTATACCAAGTATGAGTTCAAATAATGGACAAAATCCCGAAATTTTAGGATGGTTAGGATAGTGACTACTTGTATAGGTAATAGCATGATTTGTAGTGGTATTTGGCATAAATACCTCGAGTGATATTTCAAAGTTGTTCTACGAAATTTCAAGAGCCGTTAGGTGAGTGAAATTTGGAACAACTTTTAAATATCATGAGTGATATTTATGTCAAATACCACGTACAAATCATGCTATTATTTGTTTATACTAATACCTGAGAAATTTCTGCAACAGCATCTGTTTATTTCGTCTCGCGCATTTGAATGGTTTGTAATTTTCACATGTAGGTATTTCAAAATTACACAGAAAAACCAATCCTCCTGACCAATCAGATTATAGAAATTTCTCAGGTAATGGTATAACTACTCGAATAACACGAACCTTGACATTCAAATGTTAATAACTCTCAAAACATTTGTTCAAATGAACTGCAAATGCACTGCATTATAGTCTACCCATGAAGCAACCTATCTCAATCAAGAACGTTTTGAATCAAAAATGTTTTGCAAATATAAGGGGGTGGGGTTAGTGACCAGTTTTACTCCAAATACACGAACCTCGACTTTCAAATGTTAAGAACTGTCACAAAATTTGTTAAGCCAACTGCAAATGCACTGCATTATAGTCTACACCCGTGTACCAATCTATCTCAATCAAGAACGCTTAGAATCGGAAACGTTTTGCAAAGATAAGGGGGGTGGAGTTAGTGACTATTTTTACTCAAACAACACGAACTACGAGTTTCAAATGCTAATAATTGTCAAAAAAGCTGTTCAAACCAACTGCAAACGCACTGCATTAGTCTTTCTATGTAACAACCCAACAAAGGCTCAAACTGAAGTAAAAATTAAGAGCAATCAGGGCTCAGCCAAAATTCACTGGTTCTTATAAAAGAGTGTACATTTCTAACCACCCAAAAAACAATGCGATTCTAATATTTATCCTATGCAAACTAATATAGTAATGGTCTATATTTGCCATCATCGTATCCAGTTTTATAACAGGTACACTTTTTTTTACTAAGAACAAACTTAATAAAAAGCCGGGATAAGAACATCGAGGCTGAGATGTCCGGCTCAACTAACGTTTCAATCAAAATTTTATAAGACTGTTAAAAAAGAAATGGAAGAAAAACCATCAAATCAAAATACTCGTTTTCTTGTTAAAATTACGCAGGCTTATAACTTGTTACCTATCACAAAATCTCTTTCAGGCAGGATTTGTTATTATCAGTTCTTGTCCCTTGGGCCATGTATGACACCATTTTAGACCAAGGGACGTTTGAACCGATCCGCATTCTTTCACTCAGTCAGTTCTCCAACCTCGTCCCCCGGGGCCTTCTTGGTATTTTTCAAAATGGCGGTTGCTCCACAGAAGACCCTGGCAAACAGCAAATCACGTGATCTAAAAATCTTTAAGGAGGCAACCTCGTTCCCAGGGCCTTCTGGGTATTTTTCATAGTTTTCAAAATGGCGGTTGCTCCACAGCCGCCATTTTGAAAAATACCCAAAAGGCCCTGGGAACGAGATTGCCAGTTCTCTTTAATTATTTCACTATATTTGACCAAAGTTTGCTGTCATCCGACAAAAATTTATGTTTGAGATCAAATTCCCGTCCCTTGCCGCTCCCCCATCTCAGGAAAGGTTGAAATTAAATTTCGGAATACTGATACATTTTGTATTGTTATCTGTTTATGGTTGTGTGTTCAGCCAAATAACTCTTTGGAAGGAAAATCCTTGTTGATGTTCGTTCTAGTTAAAGAACTTGAGTTCTTGATAAAAAAAAAAACCGCAGGTACTGACTTTTACACATTTAAAAGAGATACTCATGTTATTTGACGCGCCAGGGCCAGCCAGCGCGTAAAATAGCATGAGTGTCTCCATTTGTAGTTTTATAGTAGTCTTATAGTTATTTATAGTTAGGATCATTTGTAGTTTAATAGTTATTTATGGTTAGGATCATTTGTAGTTTTATAGTAGTTTTATAGTTATTCATAGTTAGGATCATTTGTAGATTTATAGTAGTTTTATAGTTATTTATAGTTAAGATTAATTGTAGTTTTAGCTAGCTGATGTATAGCTACTATGTAGAGAAGCTGCTAATAAACCTTTATTATTATTATTATTAATAGTTAAAAAAAAAAAGGGTAGCCCAAGCAGTACGTCAGTCTATAAATAGTTTAATTCGTATGAGATTTTGTATGGGCACAAACCGACGAGAGAATTCCATAAATCGTGTATCAATGTCCTCTTATGAACTTTTGATCCAATCCAGTCCGAGTATTTCTCGAAACTTTCAATTTTGAAGTTTCCTCCTATATTCACATGGAAAGTAGCACACTTCATTTTCAAATAGAGTCAGTTCGATGCTCTTGGGTTTCTCTAAATGCGGCTCGATACAAATTTTGAAAGACAAATCGTGTATCGGATTTTGCCCATGTAAACTGTCTTATGAGCTATGAAAGATGGCGGAAAAATTTCAGCGTGGGTTACCTGTGATAAAACTTCAGAACGACAACACATAAACTGCGAAGTTTGTTTTTACTCTTGGCATTTATTCAGAATTTAAACTACGCCGGGTTTCATTTTGATCATCGCCGTCACTTTTGTAATGCGGAGTACCCCCCTCCCCCTCCCCTCCCCTCCCCGGCAGCGTTGGGCCTCTTCACTAACTGGATATCCCTGGTATCACTAAAAACTCTCTATGTTGTTGAACAAAAAATATTTTCATGGATTTTACAGTCAAGTCTATATACACGCATTGTTACAGCAAAACATTGGAAGCACGCCGTTTCGGCAAAAAGAAACATTTACAGCAAATGCATAGTAAATCCTGATACACCTACAAACAACTCTTTGAGTCATACACCACCACAGATAGTATCAGGAATAAGGGAAATGGAATAATTACTTTCAACTACCACTAAAATGTCACATCTCTATTTCCATCCGCAACATCATTTTATATAACTTCCGGACTAACAAGCGACCGAACTCCATTTATAGCTGCGGTTGGAGCCCATGAGAAAATAGTTTTCGTCCTAAAAATTAGTTTACCATTTTTTTGCCTGTGCCAATAAAGTCCCAGACATATTTTTTGCCTCACCAAGTATTTCATTTCTAACTTAACTTTGCTTAACTGAAATCACTACATGATAATTAAGCAAACATGTTGTTTCCTTCAAATATATATTTTTCAATAAACAAAACATTTCTTTATAATAATTCTGTCCAAGTTGAATGCAAATTCATTTTGTCAATCATTTCGTCTTTACTCAACCATCTCTTGGTAACATCTTCCCATTTCCAACCTAAAGCAAAATCAATTTTTTGGTTACCCAAACAATTTTCTCTTCGGCTCAAAAACCCATCCATATAAATAATGATCGGCCCCTAAAACCACATTCGGACACATCGCTTGCTCAGCCAACACATTTTCTGGACTCCAATATTTAAAAAATCTGTCTGGACATACTTCGTCGAAAAAGTCGGGTGTCCGAAGATACGACGACACCTGAGGTGTGACAGCACGTAAAGCAAGCACGGGATACAGGTTGTAACAAACAGGGCAATTATTACTACACGGAAACATCAGGCATTGCCACATCGTATACGCCGCACCCACGATCGTATTGGTCATCGGCCATCAACAGACAGTCCATACTGTCTGTATCCGACAGATCCATTAGTACACAGTCCCCGGACGACCCAGAACTTGCGCGAGATATTCTCCTTTGACGCGTGCCTGTGTCAGTCGAATGTGGCGTTTGGTCAAGTTTGAGGTATGGGACTTTGTCACTGTTTCTCGAGCTATGAGTCTGTTTCTCTGTCACCGAACTGACCACAATTTTAGTGATTTCGCCTTCCTTTTGATCTGATATAAAAAGGAAAAAAAAATAGTTTTAAAAATAACATAATTCTTATTCATATTAAAATCATGTAGAAGTTAGAGTGCGTAATTGAATCAGTTATGCATATTTATATTTGTTATTTGTATCTTTTAGATTTAACCCTTTTTTAGAGACCCAAAATCACCGAAAGCGGACGAAATATGTTTGAAAACAATGAAAATACATTTGAAACGTACAGATATATTGTTCTAATGTAAAAACGGTCAGAAAAAATTTTTTTGAAATAAAATTGTGAAAACGTTTTCAGGGTTCCCACTCCTGACTGAACATGAAATTCAAGGACTTTCAAGGACCTTTTAAAACAAACTCAGGCACCTTGTGCGACAGTTTAAACTTGATAGTTTTCCATATTTTGCTGCAATCATCAAACAGTGTCGGTTATTCTGCATCTATTGTTTAATGATTGACCATCAGTGTCTTCACAAACATACACGCGCCACTTGGAAAAAACTGGGTACTTAACCTGATCATAGATTGGTCAAATCTTACAGCCAATCACAAATTTTGTGAGACAAGTTTTAAACAAGTTGTATAATTTGCTGGTGCTAAATCAAGTAATTCAAGGATTTTCAAGGACCTCCAATTATTTTCAAGGACTTTCCAGGCCTGGAAGTTTTATTTTCAAATTCAAGAATTTTCTAGGATTTTCAAGGACCGTGGGAACTCTTATTTAAAATGGCAAAAACTAAATTAATTAAATGAATTGCTGTGCTTTGTTTTAATATAGCTACTTTATCTGTTTTGAAGTTGGTAATGGCGAGCACACCACAGATCATGATCATGATCATCTACCACAGGCCAAGTAAAATAAATCCTTGGTTTCTCATCAGATTTTTTCCCAAAACTAAATGGGGCAGGTACTTTTGTTTTGTTGTTTTCGTTTTTACTGAGACACCTTTAGCAGCCGTTGACGATCATTAACACCTTCACAAGTGTGCGAAGTGACCATTTCTTTAACTGTTTTTCAAAAATTAACCGGTGGTAGAAAACGATGATCAGCAGCCATTTGGCTCAGCCCTGTTCGAAAGAAAGTACGAAAATAAACTTTGTTGCATTTTGAAATACAAAAAAATAAATGTGGCAGCAACTTTGAAATGCGGGCGCTGACGAGGAACCGGGAATTTATTTTAATTGGCCCTATTTCAGTATACTTTTAAGTGTATTTAAAAGACTAATCCTTAACCAATCTTCGACAAAAACTTACGACACATTGGGCACGGTTAACAGCAACCTTATAAAATAACAGGTGACAGTACAACCCTTACTGATAGAGCGGCTACTCGTAGCTGCAGGTCTCTAGACAAAACCAAACCAAAATAGTGCTCGTTCTAAGATGCAAACTAACGCTATAAACGTCAGCTTTACACCCAACCCTACGGCGTAAACATACCTCATCAGACCTTGTTGATCAACGAAACATTTCCAATTATTATCATACAGACAAGCTAGTTCAAGAACTCGGTTGGAGAAATTCAACTCTCAAAGAAAAATCCAAAATGTACTAATGGTTTAAGAATCTTTAAATAATCTTACAGCCAAATATCTTAGCTCTAGGTTTATGTATCGTTGACACATTTTCAGATAAATCTTGAAACAGGCTGCTCCAGTACCTCGCACCAACTATTTAAATACAGTTTCAGCTATTCGCTTGGAATAGCCTACTCTCAGAGTTGTGGCAAGCAAAATTTCTGAATAATTTCATAAAAACGTGTCAGTTCTGCAGCAGTCTCTTGAAGATTAGATTAAAACTATTTGCATGACATTAATGGAAAACGGGTACATTTTATTCGTTAACTCATTATCTATGTAGATTTTACATCAGTGTATATATTAGATAAATTTTATAATTGACGAAATCACTTTTTTTTAAATACGGTTGTTGAATTGAATTGAACAAGAAGAAGGGATAGGCCATTAGATATCATGGGATCGAGATTTAGAATGGATGGGCGAGAAGAATTAGTATAAAATTAATTTTCACAATCAGTCCAGGCAAGCCGCTCAAAACCTTAACTAAAATGTTTGAAAATGTACAAATAAAATTTGCAGACGAAGATTGAACGACAAAAAAATTTGCACAGAAAGCAGCCTTCCACTTACCACAATCCCCTCCTTCCCCTCCCCCAACCCCTGAAATCAAATGGTTGGTCCCTAACCAGATGTACTGACTTCGATCAATGCCCTCCCCTTCTGTTCGGTCCCTACCTGGATCAATGTCACACCTCCACAAATCCAAACTTTTCCTTTGGATCTCTCTTGCGTCACTTCCCTTGCCCCCAGTTACAAGAAGGCATACCACGTTAGGGTTGGTCTGTCTGTTCTTTGGCTCAACAACCTGGTATATCAGCCTTTCCTTACTCTTAATGTTGTCACTGCGGTGAGTTCCTTCCACATTCATTTGACGAGGTAGTGACTGCGCTTTAGTTTTTAAAACCGCAGTTCCTTGCATTCTGTACATTTCAGCAGGTGTCATTACCATTTTGGGCTCGGGTTTATCACTCGTACGATACTCACGTGGTTGCGTGACAAGTTGCTGGTAAAAACCTTTTGGTTGTGTGACATAACTTCCATGCCTGCTTCGTTCTTGCGTTACAAGACTCGGATGTAAGTCTCGTGGCTGTACAACAATACTTGAAACCGAGTCCTTTGGTTGTTTGACAGTGGGACAATATGATCTGTTTTCATCATCTGAGCTAAAGTCAATTAAGTCTTCACAAGTTTCGGCCGTAATTTGTCTTGATCCTTCAGTCGGGTCACTAAGAGTTCGATCTCGCAAATACGCCGAACCGAGGTAGCCCAAATTTTTATTTCCCGAAACCTTGTAGTTGCGAAGACTTTCCTCTTCCACATCTGGCTCTAGTAATAAAGTAGAATCAAGAGAACCAAACGAAGCAACTGACTTGGTGAGTGGCGGAAAGGGATCTGTACTTCCAACCACAGACCTTAGGGAGTCAGCAGAGAGAGATCGCACACCATCCGTCGGCTGAGCTGCGGGCCAATCGTTTACGAAGGAGCCACTGCCAGCAGCAATCGTGTCGGAGGAGGACGAGCTATCTGGATGAGGAGTGCTGGAGGGTGCAGAGTGCGAGGAGCTTGGACGGGGTGTGGTCAACTGGAACTCCATTAACGGGACAAGAAGGGTACTCTGGTGACTACGCACGGGCGGTGTTATGGCTCCTCGCGGATGAATGGAACTCCAGCTTTTGGAACCTTGAAAGGGTTGATAGCAGAAGTGAAGCATTACATGTGAACTAGTAAGAAACTGACAGCGATGTGCCAGTGATTCCGTTAAAAGAAAACGAAAAATGCACTGGCAATTCTGCAAAGTGTAAACTACGCAATTCTGCCACATGATTGCGATGTCAGCTTTTCTTTTATTAATAAAGAATCTCTTTATCTAATATTGACTTTCTATTTGTTTACAACAGTATTTACACAGGGAGCTGTAGAGGCCCTCTAGAAAAAATAAATTGATTTTTAAATCAATTTAGATTAAAACCTATATCAAAGTAATGTATAAAATTGGTAAAAAATGGATGAAGCTTAAGACATTAAAATCCGTAACACTGAGTATCACGGACAGGGGCGATCATCAGAATAAAATATTAGACTAAGGTCGCTTTCCATTTGTCCGGTCTGACCGGCCTGAAAGAACTGGTTCTGCCTAGCCAGTGCAAATGGAGAGGTCAAAGCCAACATAACTGGCCAATCACAACACAAGTTTCGTTTCCCGCCAAAACTTGCCAAATTCCCGCGCTTTGGTCGACCGGAGCGGGAGAACTGAGCGGCTCTGATCCATGAGCGGGACCAGTCTGGCCAGAACCGTTCTAATAATTTGTGCGTTCCATTTAAGAACTGACTGGTTGGAACGGCCAGAGCGGCCAAATTGAAAGCGCATTAAATAATTCCATTTTCAGCCACAAACAGCGAAGCAAACACGCATTTTGTCTTACTGAGGTACGTACAGTACAATCTATCGCCAGAAACAATACTAATAATTGCGTCATACGTACCAGCATCAAACTTCCAAAGTTTATTGGACCTCGTGCCATCAGAATCACCGCCGAAAATTAGCATTCCATCCCCGACCTACAGTCAATAATGAACCTTTTACTGTCGACGGAACTAGTTCTAGTGACACAGAGACACACAGTGTACATCCATTAAACACAGTCACGAATTTAAGACGGTGTTATCGAGATTCACTCGTCTCGGTTCCATACAAATCGCTGCATTTGTTTACATGATACTTCAAAAATTTCCATACTGGAATGACTCATTCCGGAATGAGTTCATCCCGGTTCTTGAACCGGATCAAAATTTTCGATCCGGAACGGAATTTGACTGCAACTTGTTCCAGTATCATGTAAAGGGCGTGCGGGTTCATGCTGGCCCGAAAACGGATGGCGGAGCCAGACTTCTGGTAGACTGGAACGGGTAGAGGGGTGCGCAACGCAGACATGATCTTGTTTTTTTCGTTTTCTGCTGTCCTGTTGCGGGCTCCCTGCTTCTTCTGGCTCCATTCCGGTATGAATTTATTTTGGGAACTTTTTCATACAAACATGATGCCAACTTTATTTTCGTTTTGGAATGAAACACGATCGGGTATAATGTCAACACTGCCTAACACTATTACATACCTGCACTGCCGAGTGTCCAGACAGAGGAGGTGGACCGCCCCTACAACGAATTCTTGACCATTTGTGGGAAGCTGGGTTAAACGGAAATGTTAAATTAGGCCAAAGTCCATTTACGTATCATACAGTAATAAAAATGTTTACATTCTGATTGGCCGAGAACAGTGCAAAAACCTTAAATTAATGCAAAAGTGAAAACAGTTGATTTGCTATCAGACAAGGCTCAGCCAATCCGAACGCAGCTGACATGTGCCTGCTTGGAAACTGGGTACTGGATTCACAGAACCCAGTCGCTCATGCCTCAAAGAGACAAATTGACGCTTTGTCTCTTTATTTCAACAAAAATTTAAGTTGACTGCTCCTTATTAACTGTTCTGGAACAAGAACAAAACGGCGTATTCACTTTGGTTGTGGATAATGTGAGGCAAAAGAAAACATTATCTTGCTACCAAATTTACAAACACTAACCAACTGGACCAACTGAAGAAGCCAACTACACGCTGAAAGACGTAACAACTAAGGAATACAAGTATTTTACTGCAGGTGAGCAAGATCGGCAGAATAGAATCATTTGTGGAAGCGTACCAAGTATCTACTTAATAATAATAATAATAATAATAATGATAGTAATAAAAATATTAATAGACTATTGTAAAATCTATAACCAAAATTCCCCTTCGTTAACAATCTACAAGTTATACAAAATATACGTTTGAATGCATGAAATACGATAAAATTTGCACGACGGTAAATATTTCAGATAACGTCTGTTCACCAATGGTAACTCAATTCAGTTGTACAAAAATGCACACGTTTTCACAGCACGACTAATCACACGTAGGCCATATTGCACGTATTGCTGGTCACTTCGAACGTCTAAAATGCTATTTCTAGTGACTGTTCCGTTTGTACTTGGTATGCGACCTAAGGTCATATGAGTTATTGGAATGTTCAGCTTTTTTTGCTATAATATTACACTCTAGGACACTGTAAAGCTGAATCATTAAACAATTTCTAAGAGGGAAGTTGTTGACTAACCAAAGTTCCATTTCCACAGCTCGTTCTTAGCGCTAAGTTTTTCGAGTCCGCCAAACACAAGCATACAGTGTTTATGGACGACTGCTGAATGTGAGTACCGCGGGCCTGGCCAGTCTTGTGTGCACGACTTCACCCTTAACCAACTACAGCTATCTGTCAAAGATACAACAGAAAACACTCTTAGACGAAGGGACAAACGTATGCGTCAACAACTTGCGCAGGCAACCTTCTCGACTTGCATCCGAGATTCAATTTTACGGTTCACACACTGATCCCTTGCGCGGAACAAGGACAATTGTTGGCAATTTTGGGCAAAGTAAAGTTTTATTTTTTTTTTCATTCATGCCTTGTTCTTTCCAAGACTGCCTTTGCTCCGCTGTAAAGATCAGTGTACCGTATCACCGAATTTCTTTTAGGTATTTTACTGATTCAGGTCTGAAAAACTGATAGGGCTTTCTTTCTCATCGGTTTTATGTTGCAGAGGTCTTACCGATATATATTCATTGAAATGTTAACCCTTAAATGTTTGTTGGGGGTGGTGTTATTTAGACCTCCTGTACCCCTGCATTTTTTCACTCCTTCCGGACAGTCTTTGTTTTCTCACCAGAAGCTTTACAGTAGTTGTTAGTTATTAGTAAAAAATGTCTTTTAAACGTTTTTTTCAAATTACCATCCCTCTTGGATCTTTTCAAGTTTGTTCTAAAAACTGATATTTTTCCCAATTTTTTGTCCAATGAGCCTCACAAGTTTAAGACTTTTTAACGCCTTAAAATCCTTAAACAAACACGATCTGCGGGAACCATGACAAAAAAAAAAGAAAAAAAAAACGGGATAGAGTAACCTCCTCCGCAGGCAACTCTGGCAGTAACTCTAACCAAAACCGAAATATAGAGTTAGATGGCAATTTAGGTTGATGTATGGCAAGTGATGGTAATTGAGCCAGAGAGGAAGTTGCGAAAATAACGAGAATCGGGGGTGGGAGAAGAGAAAGGCCCCAATCCCCTACTCGCGCCTCGCTTCGCTCGCCGACTCACTCGCGGCCTTGGGCCCCTAAAACTTGTTTGTATTTGTTGCCAGAAAAACCTACTAGAGTTACCTGCGGAGGAGGCTAGGGATAGAGGATAGAGCATCATTTGGCACATTACCGAACTCAAATTTCCACATTTCATCCGCGGCTCCTCGAAGATCCAAAAAGCCGCCAAACAGAAACATGCTCTTGTCATAAACAACAGCGCTGTGAGCTCGGCGGTTTACTGGGCCCTGCAGGGAGAACGTGTCACCTGTGAGTGAGAGGGTCAGCTGAAAGTACTTACATACGCTGGGCCCGAGGTATACGAGCACACATGGTAATATCACATCTACACTGACGCTACTCCATATCAGGGCTAGAAATTAAACATTTAAAGTCACTGGCCAATCGGGCCAGTAAGATTCAAAACTTACTGGCCCAAGAAGAAACTGCGCTGGCCTAACGTGAAAAGTTTAACTGTGGCAAAAGTCAGTTGAACATGATGACGGTCTGGGCAGTTTCATCCTTGTTGATTTCACGGATGTCACAAGTTGACGCTGTCTGGGCTACGATCGTCCTAATGTTGACTGATTTTTTATATCTTGTTTATCAAAAATTTGACCAGGTATTTTTCCGTTTCATTTACAGAATTTCACAGTAATTTTTTCAAGAGTTGCTGGACCAATCGGACCACCACTTCTTAAAGGTTACTGGCCCGAAGGGTTAAAAGTACCTTGGGGCCATCGGGCCAGCGTTAAAGTTGAGCCCTGCATATGCAATGGGGCTTGGCACATATCGTAATGAAGATGTTTGGGGATATTAATTCACAAGGAGGAAAAAAAAAAATAGCAAAATGAGGTAGCTATAGCTTGCTGTACGTTGATACTTTTTCACTTATCTTCTTATGGGATGTTAAGTTAATAAATTAAAAAACGCAACATTTTATAAACTATTTCAGTATTTATAACAATATAACAATATATTACTACCTTATTACATGAAATTTTGGCGTCACGTTAATTTAGCGATTTTGAAAAATCCGTATTTAGCGACACTTTAATT
>JANSTQ010052560.1:0-15325 GCA_026167885.1 Bergia puertoricense | reverse complement strand
ATCCCCTCGCTTTCTTTAATTGTTAAGTAGATAGTTACATGAACAAAGAGTCGGTAACATTGCGATTACTAATGTTCTTGAGAACAAGGAATTGTTACAATAAAAACTGATCCCGAGGATTGTTAAAATCCCAACCTCTCCCTCCTTAGATAGGGTTAAGCCATCGGGATTCGTAAAGTGATTACGGGAAAAAAATAATAGTTCTACTCAGTCGTATTTGGTTACCATAACATTTTTCAGTAGCAAACAAAAATTTAAGATGTCATGTTTTACCTCCTTTACTGATGCCAATAACAGAACCATTATAACACTAGAAAAAATACTACATTCGTCCCTTCCCCTTTTTATCTAACTCAATGACCACTGAAATGAGCTTTCAAAGATTCCTTCTTCCCAGTTTGTAATAATACCAACTTTTATTTATTGAGAAATTGGTTGTCAGCTTTTACCACTGTTATTGTTGACTGCAATAATAACAACAGTTTCTTATTGGTAAATTGGGAAGTGGTTTTGTTCTCTATATAATCTGGAACGTGCAGTCTGTAATTCAAAACCCATGCTTCAAAGATTCTAGACAAACAAAACATGGTCTGTCCCCTTTATCCCCTGCTTTCAGTTTGTTTGACTAGCGACACTCCATTGCGGAAATTAATGGAAGGAAAAGATAGCTGTTTCCAGTTTTTAAATACCTTTTGCTGTCAGAAGTAAAGGCAAGAAAATTTTACATGTTTTGAAGATTCGTTTTCCACAAAATGGTAACAAGAGATACGTTCCCTCATCTAAAGTGAAAGCATGGAAAAGAAGAGACAGAAAATGATTTATTTCTATTTGTTATGAAGCCTTCGTTTCAACTGGCCTATCTTGCGAAAACGAAAATGAGAGAATACAATGATATATTTTCCGAAAATTGAAATACAGTTTAGAGCAAACGTTAATTACAGTTACCAACGACGACGATCACAACAAACAATCGTTCTATTTCATTTTCAGGTGTCTGTTCAAAGAGATTTCCCGGCCAAACATTCGGAAAAATAGATAGGCAAGAATAGAGAAGAAGGAACAAACCTCTGGTTTTTCTATAGTTCCTTACCAGCTGCCAGAAAACAAAGTGAACGGCTCACAGAAACAATGTTCAAAAATATAATACAAGACAAAACAGCAATCGCCATTCCAATAGATCATCATCATACTCGGCTTCATCAAACACAGACAAGCACAAATCATTTCGATTGTGGCACGTACAAAAAGCAATGGCAGTTCATCTACGAATAAAAACTGATCCCAAGGATTGTTAAAATCCCTACTTCTCCCTCCTGAGATAGGGTTAAGCCATCAGGATTGTGAGAAAAAAGAACTTCTGTTCAGTCGTATTTGGTTGCCATAACGTTTTTGCAGTACCAAACAGAAACCTAGAAATGTTTCACCGCCTTTGTTGATGACAATTAACAGAACCATTAAAACACTAGAAGAAATACCGCATTCATCCCTTCCACCCAAACCACCGGAATTGACTTACATCTCTTCATGCGTTACTTTGTAATGACAGTACGTTGACCGAGAAGAACTCAGCTTTTTTCATACTTATTCCTCACTTTAATTAAATGCAGTTTATTGTACCTCCAGCACCTTTTGATAGAGCCTAATTGCTGATGGCATTGATCAAACGAGAAGAAATATGCATTATGCATTAATATAAACCTTTTCTTATAGACACGGAGCATACGTTCATTCCTTGTTATCTTGTTGTAGTAATAACTACCTGAGCTGAAGGTTTTATTTTATGTTTCTTCTCTTTTTCCTTATCAATTTGAGAAGATATTTTGTAACAAGCGGAACCTTCAAAATCTGTTCATTTTTACCACTGTTATTGTTCACCGTATTAAACAGTAGTTTTGATATTGGAAAAAGATTCCTTTAGACCTAACCCTATAGCCACTGATATGAACTTTCAATGTTTCTTTCTTGCCCCTCTGTTGTAATATGTAGTTTTACTATTGGGAAAGTAGTTGTCAGCTATTACTACCGTTATTGAATGTTAACTGCAACGGAACAATAGTTATTTATTGGTAAAATAGACATTAGCTGTTGTCCTCTATAGTCTATGGAACGTTTCTTTTGTAAATCAAACCTCGTGCTTCAAAGATTTTAGACAAACAAAACACGTTTCGTTCCCTTTATCCCCTGCTTTCAGTTTGTTTGACAAGCGACACTCAATTTAGAAATTAATGGAAGAAAATAAAATCAGTTTGCAGTTTATAAATCGCTTTTGCAGACAGCATTAATGACAGGAACTGATTTTACATGTTTGAGGATTTGTTTTCCACAAAAAGGTAACAAGAGATACATTTCCTCAATTAAAGCACAAGCTTGGGAAAGAAAGAGAGAGAGAAACAATCATTTCTTTTTAGGTGAAGTCTCCGTTTCAACTGGCCTATTTTGCGGAAACAAAAATGAAGGACAATTACATATATTTTCCCAAAATTGAAATACTGTTTTTTCAAACGTTAATTACAGTTACCAATGACGACGATCACAACAAACACACTTTAAAAGTTTCTGTTTCAGTTGCAGGTGTCTGCTATCATAAAGGACGATTTCCCGACCAAACATTCAGACAAATAGATAGGCAAAAATTGAGAAGAGAGAACACACATCTGTTTTGTCTGTAGTTACTCACCAGCAACCAAAAAACAAAGTGAACAACTCACGGAATCAATGTTCGAAAACATAATACAATAACAGTGGTCCCCGTTTCAATAGATAATCATGATTTTGAGTTTCATGAAATACAAACATAAACAAGTCGTTTAGATTTGCGGCACGTACAAAGAATAGTGGCAGTTCACCTGCGAAACATGTGAAGAGAGAGGTTACACTATATCCAAAAACAAGAATTGTCCCACTGGTAATAAAGAATGAATGGGAGAACATATTGATGTATTTTCTGGTTATCCTTATGTATTTTAACGGGGCAAAATTGAATACATTTTAGGGCAAACGTAGTGTTACCAGTGACAACTGTCACAACAAACACACTTTCAAAGTTTCTTATACAGTTTCACGTTAGTCTGTTAAAAGCACGTATTCCCAACCATCAATTCAGATAACTAAAACGCGAGAAGAGGAAGGAAGAAAACCATATCTGCTCTGTCTATGTCTTATATTTTCTCACCAGCAATCAGAAAACAAAATGAGCAGTCCACAGAAACATCGTTCAAAACTGAATATTATAAAACAAAATAGTGATCCTCTTTCTGATAGATTACCGGCGTGCTCAGCTTCAACATACCAAGGCATGCAGAAGTCGTTTCGAACAGAAGCTTGCAGAAAATCCAAAGGAAAATCACCTGCGAAACATGTGGAGAGAGAGGTTCCACTAGTCCCACCGGTGAGACGAGGACCAAAACAACTTCCTCCATTAGAATATTACCCTGTTGTTCCACTACATGCCCGAATCGGAGTGGGAAACGGGTCGTCATCAAACGGTGTAGAAACACAAGACAAAGATCTTGCCCACCATAACTTGGGTCAAACACTTTCAGACCCCACTCCTCTGTTAAAACGACGAAAAGCAATAAAGAAAAAAGAAGACAAGAAGAAAAATGAAACAGGAGAAGACGTTGTGAGCCCCGAATTGAGCCAGGTGCACAAAAATGTTTATCCACAACCAGCTCAATTGCGAGGAAGAAATGTTGGAGATTCTGTGGACAAGGTGGTTCAACCAAGAAGACGGCGGTTTGCAGTTTGTGTAGCTACTGAAACAACAGCTAAGGAACGAGAACGAGCTCGAGTTATGGCCAAACGGATAGGACTTGAACTGATACCATAATAAGTTTGGACGTAATCCACCATATCAAAGAAGATGGCGGCTGTACATTTGGCTCAGTGGTAGCCTCTCATACGAGAAAGTTTCAGGAGCTGGGAAACAAACGACACCATTCTGCTGCGTTGTAAAATGGACATCTCCAAGTGTGATGAAGTTTATTATTAATGTTTTGGTGTTGAAACAGGAATAGGAACCTGGAATTTAACTTTTTATAAAAATCGTTTGCTTAATCGTATTATTTTATTTTTTTGTTGCTTTAATTTCACACAGTTACAAGTGGCACAATAAACACAGTTAGGTGTAGTTATGAGTGATGCGAAACCCTGGATGTTATTAATACAGACCCGTGGTGCACCAAGAGTCGATAAACCAAAAATATAATTGATACAGGTTCGAGGTCTAAAGATTTTCTGTGAAAACAGACTATTTTATATTGAATTTTATAATGGTATTATTGTTAGTGTAAATATATTTTTCAGTTCTATATGTGTTTTCAATCTCCAGTTTAAAGATGTTGAATAGTGGAATTTTTTCTTGGAATCGTGACTTACAAATAAAGCATACATTGTCCTCTAGTTAATAATATGGTTTACTACAAAACAGTCGTTTCAAGTTGTTAGCGGCTTGTCGTACATCTTTATTATTTTAGGAATGGTTCTACTTCATTCCAGAGATGTTTGGTTAAAATACAACAGTAAAACAAGTGATTCATTGTTTCTAATTCTTCCTTGCAGAATGTACATAAATCTACTTGCAGTACTGAATTCATTTTTTTAAAGAAAATATTTCGTATAATTACAGTTTTTGATGAGTTTAAATTGAAAATGACGACTTTTAATGTCACTCATGGTCAAAATCGTTCTCTAGTTCCTCGTCATTAAAATAAAACTGTAACTACTGACTACTGACTGTTTTGGAATTTTGCCAGAGATGAGAAAACAACTTTTCCCTATTTATCAATATTTCAAGCTTGCTCATAGAAAAGTTATTTCTAGATTACTCTGAAAGAGTTTTATACAAGGACTTTATTTCTTCAACAAATTGCCAATTTTTAGCTTCCATGGTGTGAACGCTCTTTCTATAATAAAAACTTTATTAATGCCTTAGCTTGAAGCTTCGGAATTGAAGGCCATTTTTGCCGGGGAACGTATTAAGGAAAGTATCTTGGGCTGAGATAACTAGTATTATTATTATTATTATTATTATTTTTGTCCTTGTTCTTATTCTGATCAATATTTTTGTTATCACTTTTTTAGAAAAAAGTGTTAAGTGTTAATACTGAAGATTTTTGTTTTCTTGCCGCTAACGCTAAAATTTAGTTAACCCTGTACATAATGCATTGTGAGAAATAAAATATAAGTATTACCAGTGTTTGACTTCAATGCTTCTTTTTGGCCTGAATCTCAGAGCATTTGTCGTACTGTTGGACACGCATCGAGAACAAGAACTAGAGGCAGGCATTGAGTCGTGTATAATATTTAATACACTACCGTTTGACGCAACGAAGGCTGAAGAAATTATATGACAGTTCTAGAAATAAAACAAAATCGACATTTACCAGGAAGAATAATAGAAAAAGTTTTTTTTATCAAAGGCTACACTTGGCAATTTTCGCATAAAAGATCTTGTCACGTCGCCGTTGTACAACTAAACTGATTCACTAAAATGAATTTTATCATTAAAAATTATAGTTTAGACAGGTTCATCTGGGAAACAGTATTTACTGATTGTGACACCTGTGTAAATAAAGCTTCGATTCTATTCTATAGTTATGTTTTTACATCAATAAGGATAAAAAATATCTTTCACTTGAAAATCATGCAGTGCTTAAAATCGCATATCTCCATCGCCATAACATTGCCTCTTCCATCATTCTGTACGATGAAATTATTCTGAGTTCACTGAACGCTGTAAAATTAGTAAGTACTAAGTATCTGATTGGCTGACAACATGATCAGTTTTTCAATTATTAATTATTGGCAGTGGCAGACAACTTCAGCAAGTCTACTAGTCTGGGCTGCAAACATGTGTCGCTGGTAATGAAGAAAAAACGTTTAAATTGTTGCCACACTGCTATTATATTGGGCAGACCAAGGTCACTGAAAACACGAGTATAGTTGTTTGTGGTCTGCAAGGAAATTGTAGCTTGGAGGTAAGATAGTTTTAAAGCCGACCAAAATAATTCTGAGGATTTTGTTTGTAATGAGTGGTGCTCCTGCACACATATTAACTATTTAAAAACATGTCATAGACACTATAGTGCATGGTATAAAACACATTAGATAAAATGAAACGCATGCAAAACCTTATTTATGGTTTTAAAACCTTGAGAAAATGGATGCACTGCACCAGTATACATTTGTAATACCGTAAAATGCGGAACAAAATAAGCCCCGGGGCGTTTAGGAACAAACTTTTGAAACGGAAAATTCCTTCCATGTATAAGCCCCCCCGAAAATAAGCCCCGGGGGCTATATTTAGTATTATTAAATTTAAACATAAGGTTGTATTGTGGGGGTATTTTAATACTGTAATAACACTGTGTACAGTGCATGTAATAGTTTATGATCACTGCTGATCACAGAACATGTCACTGTAACTAATAAAATTTCCCTAAAGTTGCTTATTCCGCAAGGCATGATATTTGTTTGCACGTAAAATGTTTTATGGTTATTTGTAAAATCGTAATTGCAATGTCCGTAGTATCGACAACTTGATAAAAAGACAAAATCAGTATGAGACCGATTGTGAGCAGAGTACTTCAAAAAAAAATTTACAATTCCTTGAAACTCACTAGCTTTTTTAAAACGCAAATTTTTGTCCATGTATAAGCCCTCCCGAATATAAGCCCCCTCCAGAAAAATATAGCAAAAAAAGCTCTTTGACCAAAAATAAACACCGGGGCGTATTTTCTGCATTTTACGGTATGTAACTAGGTATTAAGAAAATATTTATAACACAATTACAAATGTTGTTTTACATAGAAATAAAAGAGCGGTAATTTGACAAAATATCCAATTCCTCTCAGAATAGCGAAAAAACTTGCTTTTTGAAATTAATTTCTTGTTGTGCAAAATGTCGAAACAACCTTTCTTCTTTAGCGTCAACTGCAAGCAGCGGAAACATTCCTTTATTACATAAGCCAAGTCATTCAAAAACTTTCCCATCAGCAAAACGTTATTTTTCGTAACCCGAATAGTTCTCTTCTTTATATAATTTACCTCACGAGTAGATTTCCCTCTTTTCTCTCTGGCCGAAAAGGAAGATATATGTGATCTATCTGTAAACTGCACATGTAAAGGCCTCCTTTCTTGACTAGCCTGTATGCTTATTTACAGGTGGCCTGCACTTGATAACTTGACAACTTGTAAACTACGTTCTTCTTTTTGTACGTGATTTAATAAGTGTAGATAAAGTTGTTGTCATTGTTAAATAGTATGGGTACGAGGATGGAACCCTGTTAAATTGAAACCGTGCATTGCAGCTAAACTGTATCACACAAAATGGCCTCCTTGCTTTGTCACAAGAGCCATAATAGGCAACCATGTTTGGTCCAGACTACACAAGGTTGTCAGATTCGCGTTACTCGTTTCGTTTTAAGATCGTCTTTTGAGCTCAGCCGGATACTCGTTACAGCTATGGGGGTACTTGGTCTCGGGATATCTCAGTAAAGTGAATGAACAGAATGACCCCAGATTTCACAAGATAATTAGACATATATAAAACAAACAATAAATGCAAAAAGGATGTTGGTTTCTAGATTTTATTTTATTGGATAACAGCTCAAACGATTATTTTTCATACAAAGTATTTTAAATTCGATCCAATATGGCGTCACATAAAAGAACCCACATATTATAGACTAACTCAGAGCTTGAGCGACCTGTGAGTGCTTAATGTACTTTAACATAAACAAAGCCCTCCCCCGCACCATCCACTCCCACCCCCGGCCATTAATTATTATCCCCCCTGACTGGTTTTCGAGGATGACCTTTCACCGCCAACAAATTATTATTAGCAAATATGAGCAACAATATAATTAGCATTCAAATTAAGCTTTTGTTTGGTTTTTTTTAAAAAAAAAAAGCATTATGCAAAATTTCTCTTATATGATTTTCCTGGATGTTTATCGTATAATTAACTTTAAACATTTCCATTGAGGAAAATGATTTTCGATGTGATCTGAAATGCACGTATAGAATTCACAAACGCTTAAATTAAAAGAGTGGCATTGTCGAAAGATTTTTTTAGACTTTTGTCATTAAGTTTTTCTTTTCAAAGCGGGATTTAGGAATATTTTGTTTTGTTCATTTATTGGTTTCATAGTGTTCAATTTTCAGTTAAATATGTGTAATAACATTCAGACCAAAGTATCGCAAACCCCAAGAATAGTGATTTTAAATAAATGAAGATTTCCGAATGGCACAGTAAATGTTCTATTAATCTTTCACTACCCTGTGTGAAATTGATGTTATCGAACTGATACTTCAAATCGTAAATAGGCGGTAAAAACTTTCTAAAAATGAGAAGGCGCATTTTGCTTGTAGTACTTCTTTTGTCTTAGCTGAGGACAGCCAGATGACTTGCTTCAAAAGGGCATAAACACACTAAAATTTGGGTTTTGTAAAACATTTAAATGCAGTCTCAAAATTTATAATTTCTTAATTTTTTTGGAAAAGTTATTATTTTAATTTGGAAGATGTTCAAATTAGATATTCTGCTTGAATTTGCTAGACAATGATAAAATTTGCTTTAAACTAGTCCTCTTTCCCGTTATGTGGCTCTCAAACTTTTACAAAAGATTTGAAAAATTGCTTTTCTTGTTCTATTCTAAAACTAAAACTAGTAATGATGTAGAGAAATGATATAATTAGTGATACAGCTGAAGTCGAGGAATTAGTGTTCTTTGAACAAGCAATATTGAAATTTCAAAATTTAATTAGTTTTCATCCCGCTTGAAATTTTCTTGGCATTGTTCAGATGCAGTCACACTTCGAAATAACATCTTTATTTCAAGTTATTAAGTACTTAATCATATATAATAGTTTTAAACTTAATTATTGAACTTGTCAAAAATAAACGATGTGCTCACCACCATGCAGGTGCTCATAACGGATTTAAAAGGAATAAAGATTTATTGATATGAAACAGTTCATGACACCGTCTACATTGAGAAGTGTTTCATCGCCAGCCCATAGCGGTAAGGATACATTTGTTACTTATTAAATATAGTTAGTTTCTAAGATTCTCCTATTCAATCGTTGAACACGATTGCTCAGTTAAACTGGGAAATATTTTGGTATTTTATTTACGATACATCTGCATTTGACATTCAAGCTGTATGGAAATTTTCAAAACCTTTATTTTTTTAATATATTTATAAACAAGAAACACTATCAGCTAATGAAAGAGGTTTCTTCGACCAGTTTAAACTTAAGATAAAGTTAATTTTTAGTTTAAAGGTCAACGGTTTGATTGAACAACGGTACAGAAAATAGCCAGCCGCCACTATGAAAAGCCTGTCTGCAGTGTTGTGTATCTCTTGCCCAAACAGTAAACAGTGCAGTCTTAGCGAGACATAACTTCCAAACTATGATAAATAGTGCAAATACACTCCATTGAACAACTTTATGTTCTAGTAAGAATGAGGGTGGAAAAACATTGGTCGGTGTTTACTCTTTATTTCGGACGCTAAGCGCTATGAAAATTTATCTTTTACTATCGTTTAGCACAAAAAAACCCAGAAAGAATTGGCCGAAGCCTGACTTTAGGGGCAGAAAAGCCCTCAAATTGTTACAATTATCAGTTCTTTTAAGTGAAATATTCGTATATATATGAAAATTTGGGTCCTTTTTAGGCTGAACCAGAGTTTGAAGTTGAGTTTGTTCTTAACTTAATCATAAAATGTGGACAACATACTTGTGCCGGGACTTCTTCCGTTAACAACCCCTTCAGTTGCATGACAGAAAAGACACAAGAAAACTCAACCACTGGTAACAACGAAAAAACATCGTAAAAAACAAACAATCATTGACGAACAAGCATTCGCAAAACTTCTTCAGCTGCCTCACAAATATTTGTCGGCATCAATTTTACTTATCAATTATTTGCGTCATAGTAGCCGCTGGCAATGTTTCTGCAATTTTACCTTTTTTAATTTCATTTCTTGATTAACACATTTCCTTCCTCTGTGGCGGTCAACTTTAAGAAAAACGATTGACATTTAGAGAGTTTGAATCAAAAGTAATTTTTTAAATCTGCCTTTTAACAATAAATAAGCTAGATAGTTTGAAACCGTCGGTAAATAAGGAAATTAGAATTGCATGCAGATGAAACACAAAAGTCATATTTAGCAAAAAAAAGTTATCAGTTGGTTTCCGCGCGACGTTGCTCTTATTAACGTTGATTTGCGCTCTTTTCCATATATGTATATGTACTTGAAAGATTTTTCGCTATTCGAAAAGATCATAAATGTCAAAATCAAATGTATTTTCCGTTTGTATGCTGATTTTTTAAAAGGCAATCTTTTCCGTCAGAGTGAGGACTGGCGGGTACCAGCTGCAGCTGTTTTCATAGTTCTATTCTTTCAAAGTATTTCTATACCGTTTTGATTTAGTGATGGATGCATATTTGAGTGACAGTATATATTCAGTATGGATTGAGTATATATATATATATATATACTCAATCTGCAGACAGTACTGTTTCGTCCTTTGAGGATTCATCAGTGCAGCTCAGAGAAGGATTTTGGCACTGAACGTAACTATTACTATTACTATTACCAAAATACTTCTCTGAACTGCACTGATGAGTCCTCAAAGGACGAAATAGTACTGTCTGCAGATTGAGTATATATATATATATATATATATAGAGAGAGAGAGAGAGAGAGAGAGAGAGAGAGAATAAAGTTGAAAGAAAAAACATGTTGCCACGAATGGGATTCAAACCCACGTCCCCCTGATTATTAGTCGGGTGTGCTACCATTACTCTACCGCGAAAACCATGCTGGCAGTCTAGCTATCTTGTGGTGTGTTGATGTGTACGTGGGGTTTCCCGGGCATTTAATCATGGTCATACACAGCAGCGAAATTATGGAACTCTATGATCACCAGGAAAATTAGCAACTACGCAACTTTTAAGAACGCAGTCAAGAGCATAGACTTCAGCAAAATGATCTAAGTTTACTACACTTTTTATAGATTTTAGACACTTTTTAATGTAACATTTATAAAAAATACTTTTAACGTAGTTTAACGAATCTTTATGCCAGCCGATTGCGATTTTTTATATTTTATTTTTATCATATATATTATGTTATTTTGTGGAATACCTGTAAATTAGCTGTCGCGTGTTGCAGTATTGCTGCACACGTGGCATATAGCTAAGTGTATCACAACATTAAATAAAGATTAAAGTGTATGTATGTACGTAAGTGTATGTAGTGTATGTACACAAACGTGTTGTCATCGCCTGTATACGTAACATAAGCAAATATGGAGTGACACTGCCTTCTCGTGATATTTAAAGGGACCCTGGCTTGGGTCTCAGCAACACATGTACGTTGTCTTAAAGCGAGGCGTTGAAGATCTTGTTTACGAAATTCGACATGGTTTCCGCTGTTTGTGTCCAGTTTTACAAACCAGCCCTGAGTCTCAAAATTAGCAGCACTCGTCCGCCATTTTAGACTGTGGAGACTGCCATCTTAAAAGCTGAAATTAATGACGTCACAGTGTTATGATGTGTTTCTGATCCTGGGAACGAGGTTGTTGACATTCCTGACATTTAGAGCTATCGATACTGTTTGAACATCTTTTTAAAATTGTCGAATGCTGCGGAGTTCGTAAAAACACAGTTGGCAATCAAATTATGCCCTACAAGCAATCAATTCATGCCAGTGATGTTACTAAGTGCAGTTTTCAAGAAGGTGTTCTTCACGACCTTCACGTCCTAACAAAATAATCGAATTTACGAAAGCCAACGGTTCGTCTGGAAACAGCAAAATCCGTTTGGAAAAACCAGGTTTAGATTGTTTCACCTTGAACTTGCTCAACAGTTACAAATGTTCAAGATTACGTTCCCGCTAACCTTTTTTTCACACAAATATTTAAAATGTCTGCTGTTAAGTGAAGTCTTTCCTTTGGTCTATATGGACCATGTATGTGTATATATCAGAAAATTCATTCTCAACTGAAAGAGTGAAGACCAGGACAATTTAAGTTAAGGTGCGCTAAAGGAAATGATAAACTTGGATGTTTTAAATTGTAAATTGAGGCAAATCAAGTAAAAGCGATAAAGGGATGTCTTGCAAGTTAACAGGTTCAGGCGGGATAATGAAAGATAAGGCGAGCTACAAAAAATTGATGGGAGGATGTATTGCAAGTTAAGACGAGTTTTACTCAATAATAATCCCAAATATCTTGCGTCGTCCATTAAAGGCAGAGGTTTAACTGATCACAACGTATGATCATGAAGAAGTGAAAGAAGAAGACTGTAGTTGCTTTCTCTGGACCAAGAGAGGAATTGGGATGTCCCTGGATTGGTTTGCACATCCCCAGGACCCAGCGGATGTGTGTAAAAACGATACAGCTAGAGCAAAGACACCTGTGTCTACCGTTCAAAGCATTCTTTCTCCAAATGTTGCTCAATTTGGTGCATGCAAAATAGTATTCTCATGTCGGCTTCTTCGTGGTTACAGGGCTCAAAGGCTTTCGCGTTTCCCGCCTGTAGCCAAACAAATTCATCATTGCTTGATATAATGCACTGTTATTCGAACTGGAGTGATTTCGCCAATTTAGCAGGGTAGTAAAACAGTTTAACTCGGCACAATTATGCAAGTGCTTGCTGTTAGACTACACCCTCATACGCGCTAGTTGTCGACGTATCTGCTGCAAGCTTCAAGTTTCAGGCTTTTCTCAAAATATCTACCTTATAGATGAGTCAGATTATACCTACTCTTTCTGCTCTGTCGATGGAGCTGTTCCACACGAGACGGCAGAGCCTTTTGAAACATGGGGATGCTAATCGTACATCAAGCCAAGCACGTACCCCTATTCAAATTTCCCAAAAAGTCTGACAACATTATTTCGTCAAGCGCGATGAAACGATTTGTAAAAAGACCACGAGACTGATTATTTTGCCAAACCAATTTTATGCTGTGCAAGCGCTGTTTCCAGCACCAAAACACTACATCCTCCCCTCCTCCCCATCCCCGCCCATCCCCGCCATCCCCTCCTTTTCCGCCGCCTCTGAAAAAGATCAGGAATCATGAACATCTCAAGCCAAATCATTCCGCTTTGAGACTGATATAACCAAAAATGCGATGGCTGGATGTTAGCAAGCTTGACTTTATTTAACGTAGCCAAGCACAATACAATTAACGTCGAGTAAAAGTATATTAAAATAAAATAGCTATATATATTTTAGTAAAAATGCATACGCAGCAAAGTGATAAGAGAAAAGTTATGATTTGCTCCCCTGTACGTTTTCACACAAAAAACGACCCCCCCTGTTTGGAAAATGACGTGGGTCCCTATCTAATATTAATCTTTAGACCAAATATTATAACCATGCCAAATTTGGTGCTTTTTACAATTTCGCCAATTTTTGCACCATATTGCTGCACTATGGTGAACGAGTCAATATTGGGTTCCTGGCGCTGCAACGAAGGGGGCTTGATGTTTGAATAAGCGCTCCCTCTCAATATTTTGGTAGCCCACCTCAAGATGAAAACCTGTTATATTTGTTGCGAAATTGGCATTAGTTCCTTACTGTCAGTTTGTAAGAATAGCAATATTTTCCCCAAAGTTTGAACTGAAATATCTCATTGACATTTTAAAATTAGCGCACGATAACAAACTCCTTGAAACTGAATGAGACTTGCGGAGAAAGTTAGTGTTCTAGTTTTTGAAACGGTTGAGAAGTTTTAATACCTTGTTCACGTTCATATTTTGCATTTATCTTTTTTTGTTGAAGCGAAAAAAGCTCAACTTTGTCCTGTGAAAAACTCTTGTATTTGATCGCCGCTATTACCTCGAACCAACTACGTTTTCGATTAAAACTGTCACGCCAAGTTCGTTCGTTCGTTAGTTTTATATAATAATCCCATCTTTTAGGTTAAGATCGAAATTGTGTCACAGATTTTATTGTCTTGCTTTACCTTCTAACAAATTCAGCGTGACGTCAAAGTACTTTTAAATCTTCTTCAATTTGCTTAATTGCCGATTTTCTCTCTCAAAAGTTGCGGTTACGCGCTTAACATGAACGGCAGTTTGTCTATATGCTGACTTTTCGTCAGATTCTAAAGGATGGTTTTGCAGTCCACCCAAAGCTCAGCCATTAAAATGGTGCATTAATATGTATTTAGTCGATGTACTTTTCAGTAACAAAATTCCGACAGAATATTGACTGAACCAATTAACAAGAATACACATCTACGACGGAATATTGACTAAACCGGCAAGAATTACACATCTACGGTACCGTAAAAATGGTGAAAACGCAGCTGTAGCGTGTCTATTTTATGATGCGGATGAGACACTGAAGCTGCGATTTCGTTCAGCACGTTTATGGTCCTGGCAGTTCAATCATCAAAATGTTTGCACCAAACACTTATTAAAGTGCTTGAAATACTTGAGATAAATTAAATTAAACATGTAATGAGTAAATCAGATATGAACGAAACCAACGAAAAAGAAAATAAAAACAAACAACCTCTCAATAAACTACTGTTCCGCAAGTGTACTATCACAGTATCATGCAGTTCTGAATGTCGAACTGAGCAAATTGCATATATTGAATCCACAATTGTATCGGAGAAATCTTGCTTTATAATCAGAAACGCCAACCTGTTTCTAGAGCAATATATAATACACCTGATAACGCGATAAAAGATTTTTCAAGATGTTTCTTCCTTGATTTTGAGGTGCACCAAAAAGATTTAAAGAAGATATTTGTTATCAGGAGACTTGCTTTAAAAAGGAAGTACCTAAACATTAGTTTTAATCGTAATAAACGTGCTTACTATTAAATCTAATAAGCTAGCGGTAACGCCGCCAACTAAAATACTTTTGGAAAAAGAAATCTCCGAAAAAAAAAATGAAAAAATAATTCACCCACACTCGAAAGGGTTAATCTCCCAAAGTTATGTCGGTTATAAATCAACCCAGTATACCGTTGCACACATTTCCTTATAAGATGGACTTTATAAGAACAATGAACCTCCAACTGCCCAAAAGTTAAGAACAAATTAAGAACAATCTCAGACTGACTTAAATAAAAACATGGAGTCCGTCTGTTTCTTTTCAAATGGAGTAATACAATTTTGACTAAAGAAGTGCCATAGCTCAATTTTTCCCCTCTAAGTTACCGTTTATACATGTACGTTTTGTTGAGGTGGCTAATTACTCATCCACCTACTTATTTTTATTTTATTTTATTAGCTTCGCCATGAAAGGAACAACATAATTACAAATTAGGGGAATAAACTAACAACATAAA
>JANSTQ010052227.1:0-15330 GCA_026167885.1 Bergia puertoricense | reverse complement strand
TTCCGTTAAGAGTTTTCTAAAAATACGCCCATATTTGTGAGTGACTTTTTAAAATGCAGTGCCAACTTTTGATAGTTCAAATTTCAATTTATCTTAACCAGTATTAGCAATTATCAAGAAGGACGAAATATAAAGCGTTTAACTAACGTTTGTGTGAAAATATCGTGAAATTTAGGTAGCAAGTACTAGCAACTTTCGAAATTTAAGATCAGCAACTTTTCGGATTTTTGGCAACTTTTTGGCATTCTAGGGAGCAACTTTTCAGGATTTTGCGAGGACAATCGGGACATGCCTAATATCAACTGATGCCCCAGGGGCACTTATTGGCTATGGGGGCATGTGCCACTGTTCAGGTGTGGTTTTCAAGTCTTTTGGTCTGGAACAGGCTATATTGATATAAATCTTTGAGTTTAGTCCGTTTGGTGTGGGACTGGGTATAGAGTTTGCACGTTCAGTCAGGGACAGAGTAGGAATTTTGGAAGGCTAGGCTGAGGTCGCTTTCCATTTGTCCGGTCTGGCAGGCCGAAAATAACTTGTTCTGGCAAGTGCAAATCCAATATATCTGGCCAACCACAGATAAGAAGGTGTGCGCGTATTTTTCCCGCCAAAACTTGCCAAATTCCTACGCTTTGGCTGACCGGAGCGGGAGAACTGAGCAGCTCTGATCCATGAGCAGGACCAGTCTGACCAGGATCAGTCCCGATAATTTGTGCATTCCATTTGAGAACTCACTGGTCGAGCCAAATGGAAAGCGGCCAAAGACAGACAGCGTATCAAAATTCAACCAAATTCTGGTCTGGAACAAAGTGAAGGTGAGTACCCCCCAACACCAGTTCTATCAGTATTGATGCGTTCGAAGATGGGTTTTCAGTTTGCAATTGGTCAACGAAAGATGGCAAAGTCAGGGGCGACAGAGGACTAGATTGAGGGCAAGAAGCTTTTTTCTTCGTTTCCGCATTATTTTTCTCCTCTCCGCGTTGCCCTCGCCGCTGCCTTTTGTCTTGCCTGACACCGCTCCTGGGATTTGACTAGTGTAGACAACCACATGATTTCCATAGCAACTTCAAAACGTCTCAACTGCACCCTGTTTTTAATACTCTAGTGGACATGTGACATGTATTTTAAACCGAGAAGTGCGAGGATTTTTGAAGCGTTTTGTCGAGACTATACTAGCTGCTCCCTCACTCTGTGTGTGAGCGAGGTTAGCACAGTTGCTAAGATCTCTGACTGCCAACCAAAAGATCTCGGGTTCAAGCCCCGGCCTGATCGATGGTTGAATTTTGGGCGACCTTCTTTCGCCACAACGTCCGCGGACAAGGACGTTAAGCCGTTGGTCTAGTCTCCTAAAATGCTATCTCAGGGGACTTAAAAGAACCCACACACTTCTCGAAAAGAGTAGGGTAATCCCGGTGTTGTGGTGAGGGTAACATGGGAGAGTACGTCGTAGGAGGGTAAATGGTGTTACCCTCACTTAGCTTCACTCTACTTTACTTTACATTTTTTAAAAATACCTGTGTGTGCATGTTTCCAACTATCTCGTTTAGTCAACAAAAAAAATTGTAGACATGCTGTGTGATGATTGTGCATACTACAACCATCATAAGTGTGAGTGTATATAACGACATTTACTACAATAAATTACAATTTCCTCAAATCTGATTGGCTATTATTCATTTACCTCCCAGCAAAATCATTTTAAAATAGGACAATGTCCGATTACAAGACCCTCAAATAAGTTTTTGTATCCAATGGAAATGCCACAACCCACTGAAACACAACAGAATAGTGGCTTGTACAATTTAAACAATTCAGTTAATCCCACTTTTCCTCAACGAAACAACTACAAATTCGCATTGCCACTGTCAACAATTTCCTCAAGCTCAACAGTTCCCTGGCTTGGCTTTTCTCTTATTTTCGAAAATTGTAATTTTTATAACAAATTGGTAGTCGTCCAATTTCGTCTGTAATCATTCTCGTGTTAAAGAAATTGGACCGCGCCACGCGCTCGTCCAATTTCGCGCACGATTACAGACCGAATAGGACTACCATTACAGTCAGAAAGTAACAGAGGTCTTCATAAACAAGGGCCATGATTTCAAAAATCTCTAAAAAAATTGCTTTCTTGAATGGTTCACAGTCTTCAACATATACAGTGCGTTGTAACAACGCGCATTGTTTGAAAGTGACATAGAAATATTTACGCTACGTGTCAGAATTTTAAGACCAATGAGAACACCCTTCCGGATCTTTACACCAGCAGCAAACTACTGCCGTCCGGGTGACTCCGATTCGTTTTGATTCGTGAAACTTTAAGAATTAATTATCTTTTGTGATCAGCTTAGAAAACACTAAACAATCAATTGCGGCTTCACTTAAGTTGTTTCCGCTTGTTTCTAATACCAGCGGTAAGATCATTTATGCAACGGAATAATGAAAAACAAATGAAAATTAAGTAGACTAAATATACGTTTGTTAATCATCATCAAAAATGTGAAATAAGTAATAGTGTTTTATGCATAAATCTGAAAAAAATGCAAGAAACCGAGAGATCTTTCGACTTAGTCGTCATGACATACCCTGGAAGAGCTGTGGCGGATTTTTTACCATTACGTTAATAGAATTACACGTACGTAAACAGCAAAAATATACTCTTCCGGAGAATTTCACGTTTGGTCAACTAATGCTTTTTTTATCTGATCACATTTGATCCACACAGCCGAGTTTTAACTGGATGAATAAGAAAGAGGATGCATTTACGATTCAGATTGCCGAAAAGTCGGAAAAAAATAGAAGATTTAACCACAGACGTAGACCAGCTTTTTGTGTTTGTTTCGGTCTCGAACTCACACGTACAAGCCGCTTTTTTTATTGACAACTCATTTTCTTTTTATAATTTCATCAACAGACGCTGTGAATCAAGATCTAATGAAGACAACAAGTGAATACACCAAATTGGCTGCACACAGTATCACTGAAGTAGGAAAAATAGCAGGCGCAATTTTGTCAACTCTTGTTTGACTTGTGTTTCCAGTTCTGTTAAAAAACGATTTTGAGACTGTGTTCAGCAAAAAAACCGACTGGTATTTGGTATGTCTTTAACATTATTTTCTTTTGCTTTTGAGTTTTCCGCGTCCTGTTTGTCACTGCTTTGGTTTGTAGTGACGTCTCAAGTTATTTATAAATCACCGGAAATTGTCAAGAACTCTGGAATGTAGTGATAGCACGCTCGGTTATCAGATCAACATTTTCCCACGACAGCAAAAATGAATGATCTTATTGCTTCTCAGAAATGCGACCGACATCCCAGCGACGAGTCATGGACTCACGCGCGGTATCCAAGCTGATTTATTTCACCTAATTTTCATTATTTCAAGTTCCGTATCAGAAAGAAAGCAAAGTTAATTCTATTGTTTCACTTCCCTCCGCCTGATAACTCATGCTTTGTGTTGTCCTTTATTGGGCGTAATTCGGAAGTTTAATATAGATAATCAAATCTATTGTCTCAAAAATATATGCGCGCTGTATCAAACAAGTATATTTCGCTTGGCACAAGTCGGAGGTGTTTAAACTTTTTGTGTAATCACTGATTGTGCGCAGGTTTTAGTGTATCGGTTGCTGGTAACAGAGCGCATAACAAAATCCAAAGCGGGAAACCCCACCTTCATAACTGTGGATAGTAGAAACCCACATCCAGATCCATCTTCGATTCGCGGCCGCACGCCAAAAATACAGAGTACACACAATCTTTCTGTCATGTCCGTGAGCCCAAGCCAAAGACAGTTTATTTAAAAAACCATCCTAAATTTCGGGTAGTCAAATGTCTTTACAACGGTGATTCCAAATGTTTTGGAAATTCAAATTGTCAACAATCATAATAAAGCTGCTGAGAAAACTATTTACCAACATGCAGCTGATCTGATATGGAAGGAAAAATGCAAAAAACTTGGGAAACACTGCGATTTAAAAATGGTGCAGTTTCGCTAATTTCGGCCAAAATGGAGGCAAGTCGAAAACTAATAGGCAATACTGTTCGTGTAATACAAATCATTAAACGCCAACAAGCTACTTAATATTTAAATTCCGTAACATAACAACATATTATCATAAACGCTTGATGCTGTGTCTCCCCTCGGAGTTAATTCAATTTAAGTGCCTCAAACAATATCAATCTCAACACTGCATATCTAATTACGGGACTACACAAAGTTCAACCCTGCGAATCAACTCTTTTCTCAGCCCTGTACCGGCCTAACCACGTTTTACACAGTAAAAACGGTATAATAAATCGATGCTGGGAAAACTAATTCACAACATACTATACTTGGAATCCTTCTTCAGCAAGACCAACGAATTTCGTCTCAAATTAGTAACCGAACACTTATGCTCAACAAACCATTGCTAATGAATGGAAATTTATCACTGCTTTTCCCGCGCTTTCACTTAATTATGCTAAATATTACGACCCAATTAATCACGAATGAATGGTTTCGTTTTGTGGTAGAGTGCAAAAACTACACCTAGATTTTGACTACACCTAGATTTTACAACTGTTCGATTTTCCGAAATGTTCTCTCATTATTTTGTTTAATCTGTAGAAAACTAATCAGCAACTTATCATCACTGTGGCGCCACATGGCACCAAACTTATTCTTACTGTAAATTTATCTGTCAACTGACACAAGCGTAAAATTTCACCCATTTGCCGAAGTACGAAGTGCATCTCGAATGCAAACTGTTTGATCATCAAATGCAATCTATCAGGGGAAGGTTATTTCATATCACAAAAATATATGTATTTGAAGTTCCGAATATGTGCCCAGCGTATATATACAAGATGAAATTGATTTAAAATCTATAACAGAAAACCTACAACAGAAAATCTACATTGTATATCCGGCTCTAATATTGCTTTCGTTTTTGTCCAGAGAGTCTGTTGTATTTCTCTAGAAGTTCCTGGTTTCGCCTTCTCGCTTTATCCAACTCTGCAAGAAGTTTTACTTCCTCGTTTTTTAGTTTTTTTATGTAATCAGCACCCTGCCTTAAAATGACAACTTTCGGTGCACGTTCATTTTCTTTGACATCGGGAAGTTCATCGCGAAGAGTATGAAAACTGAACTTGAGGTCGTTTCGTCGCTTCCGTTCCAACACGTTATGAGTTGCTCTTTTACTCTCGGCATCCTCCTCTTCGTCTTCTTCTCCACTGCTTTGACGGCTTAATTTTCTCGACTGTTTCGCAGAGTTCTGAGTCGAGTTTGTCGATTTCTGTTTGACCAATGTCGGTTTTAACCGCTTTGCCGGCTGCTGACTTGCAGTACTGTTGACATTCTTTCGTTTCGGCCTTTCGATGGTTACGACATCGATCTCTTCTTCTGTGAATGAAAAATATGAAGACCAATAAACAACCTGCCATAATGAAGCACGAAAATAACATATCTATCAATCACAAAAAAAATTACAGCGATCGGAAGTTGTTTCGCACAAAAACTAATCGCAAAACTTCAAAAGTTTTGAAAACTATGAGAATACATTCATCAGAACCTTTGATCAAATTTTCTGACACTCCATGACAACAAAGCGAAAGAGCACTGTGATAATCATTTTACTTACCAGAATCACTGCCAGTCGACCCTAAACTTGGTGTTGCTTCGTTGATCGGGTATGGGAATACTGCTGCCGGATCCACACAGTCAGAGCTGTCATATTCAACCGGTGGAGGGGTCGAGCACGGAGTTTCATAGCACTCGTCAACGACTTTAAAGTCCGGCGTCTCAAAGCTTGAGCAATTCCACATACAGTCTTGGATTAGTTTGGATTTCAGACTGCCAGTGTTAATTTCCGATGGTGCAATAAGTGCAGGGGTTGAACATGTATCGTCCAGAATTTCAGATACAATTTGCAAAGTGTCGGCCACAGAGGCGGGTGCTGCGTCTGAATCCGGCGAGTCGCATCTTGAAGGTGAGCGAGGTGGTGTTAGCATCTCGAACTTTTTCCACATATCCGAAGTCGGTACGGTAGCATTATATGGTCCAGGCTCGGAATGGAAGAAGAACGCTTGTTCATGCACCGAGTCAAACTCAAAAGGTTTGCCAAATAACTCCACTTGCACTGCCATCCTGAGAAAAGAAATTAAAAGTTCTAAAACGGAAATGAAGCTAATCGTTCTGAAAGTTTGCTACGCAGTACGCGAGATGACAGCCTTCAATTCCCGGTGTATTGGACTGTGTCAGTAATTTTTCGAAACTTTCGTTTGAACGGGCAAAAGCAAATTTTCGAACGCTGAAGAAGAAAAACATTCCAAAACATATCAGTCCAAGGGAAAAGCCATCACTAATCTTACATTCACGGCCAGTTCAGCCAACCGTCCATTTAAATCACAATTATGCTGTGAATCATTGAATGAATGAAAATTTCAGTGACAAGATATTCTTAATTCGTTCTGTCATTCTCGAACGAATTCGAACCAAATTCTAATTGCATACCTTTGAGATTCAGGGAAGCTGCGACGATGCAGTCTCGAAGCCTGAAAATCTATTCCAGGGACTTCCTGATGTGCAACGTCTTCCAAGTTTTGCAGCTTTGTAAAAGGAAAGGGCGGCATCGCGAACACAAATTTGTTCTCTTGCGAAAACACCTCCAAAACTGAAAGAACCAATCACCTTCCTGTTACTATGGGAACCTCGAAGTATGTAACGAGCGTGTCGCACGTGATTTATTTTAATGACCATGACTTTTTGACATCTATTGGTATTCTCGAAGGGGCAGAATGGCATTTGAAAACTATTCTAATATTCTCTCTGGGGGAAGTTTGCTTGTTGTCAAATATTAGGTTAGGATGATAAACTAATCCCTAGTTTGTTTTTTTATGGACAAACTCGACTTATGTTGTCGAGCAAGAAACATTTGAAGAACTAACATTTTTCCTGTTTATTTTTCAGTTGAGATATTTCAATGAAAAGCATAAAAATTTGATTATAGCGTTAATTCCAACCCCAGACGTGACTAAAAAATGAATACCAAAGCAACAAGTGTTCACGAATAAGAATTTTAAGATAACACTGCGTTACAATATATATTAAGGTCATTTGTATTTTTGAAAAGCCCTTCAGTCTTCGCAACATTCACCGATATTCCAGCTTCAAACTGTTATACAAAGCTGTCTGCACATTGTCTTCTACACAAACTAATGCGTTCCTTGTCAACACAGTATTTAAAGCAAGAAAAAGCAGAATATGATAGATGGCCGAGAACATATGATTTATGTAAGACTGGCACTTCGGAGCATAACAAGTCAACAGACCAGTCAACGACTTATGAAATTCTGCAGTGGTCATACTTCAATAAATACTTTCTTTTCTTCTGGCAGCTGCAAAGGGCAGGTGTTGAACAGCAGGAAAGCTTTACGGTTGGATTAAAGACAAAGCATCTAATTTCAAAAACACAGAAGAATTAGAGGAATTGAAAAGAACTTGTTGCTATATTTTTTCGCACTTACTGAACCGGAAACGAAGCTTATTAACATACACTTCGAAAGCGAGCTCTCTTTATATTTTCATTAGAATTATAATTATTCTTGCCTGAAGATCCTGAGAATATTGTACGTTAGTTTTAAAATCTAATTTGCCTTACATAAAACATAAAAAGAAGGTGTTTGAAACCTGATGAAAAGTTTGAAAAACTTACCCAGTGTTGACTTCCGTTCAGAATCGACGATTATCTGCTGATAACAGCTATATTACGGACTGACTACTTGTTTGAAAAACCGTCAATAAGCTTTAAAGAGCTTTGTCAATTCTGTTCGAATACAAGTAAATAACTAATAAGCAATGGGACTGAGAGGCTGAACGAATAAACGTTTTGCTGCCGCCAAAATGAAATATTTGCTGAATGAGATCAGAGTACGTTTCCGAGAAAAAGGCACCTTACTTCGGCTGTCACCGTGGGCACAATAACAGATAGAATTTGCTGTGGCTGACCCTCGGTGAAAACCGCCGAAAGACACGGGTCAGTGGGTCACCAACACTTCTTTCATCGACAATCTTTTTAGTAAATAAACAGTTGAAAATGATCCGGGACAAGGAAACCCAAACATCCCCCGTGGTCTTTGCATTTACGTATTGACCAAGCCGAAGGAATTTTTCAGCACGCAATTTTTTCAGTATCTCCCAATTTTTTCAGAAACAACCAGATATTAAATTCGTTTCAAAGCTTGCTGTCGCTCGCAAAATAATTCTTAGCTGTGTTTGATAATATTTCATGGGAGTTTGTCTTGTAGTCTCTATGAATCGAACTTTGTTTGGTATTGAAATAGTTTGTTGGAAGGAATTAGGACTCAAGGCAGACCACCCAGAAAAGCTGAAGTTTGACCTACCGCCCACTCGTGTATCTCTGGTTCGAGCTCTGCATTGAAAAGATAAAGTAGGCATTATAAATTGTCTTTTATACGTATGCATCCCGGAATTTTTTTAATTTGTTTTGTTTATTATCAACAACAATTAGGAATACCTGACAGGAAAAGAACAGTCAAAATAGATCAGCGTGAACACTATATGCATGTGTCTGTCATCAGATTTTTTTTTAAAAAAATGCATAAGTGCAATTCTCGGTCTAGAAGAGGAAATTAGATTATAACAAATCTTTTCTGTACTTTTCTAAAGGAAAACATTGCTGTATTTCAGAAATAGTAATCACCAATTGTTCTTTTGTGAAAATTTTGCAATCTTCAAGCATTGCGAAAGTTCATTGCAAGTAACCGCATGCAAGCAGTGAAACATTAGAAAACCTTCAAAATTTTATAGAAAAAGAAATAAATAAGATTAGTATTATCTATATTTAGTATTTAAAACCCCCGTTTGAAGATTTGAGCGCCTTTTGCTTTTTTACTGCTGCAAATTTAAAGTTGTTGTGCTGTTTTGACCCAGCTTGCCTCCCTCAGGGAAACTTCAGCTATTTACAAAACTGAGCTATTAATATTCTTTTCATTTATTTCTAATTGCGAGTTGAGCAATCAACAAAACAATTCAGTCTTAACATACGTATATCACTCTCTCCTCCTGTTGACAGTGACTTTGTACAAGTACAATTTATTTTTATTATTGAAAGTTTAGAAATAGAAGAAGATTAAGAATGCGGTAGCTCTGTATTCTGTGACCAATTTGTAGATGTTTGTGCTATTTTTGTAATTTTATCCCAAGGGAAACTGATTTTCTCTATTGCAGAAAATGATTATCTTTTCTTTGACTTCGAGATCATCAATTTTTATTTAACAACAAAAATGGCAAATAAACACCATTTACATTCTCTGCGCGTAATAAAAACTAAGGCCCTGGTTCTTGCTCCAATGGAAACCTCAAGCTGTCTGGCGGATAGATCTATTTATGTCATCTATTAATATTATCTGCTCCGTATTGAGTAGTCTGCTTCTGCTTCAGTTAAAAAGGCGTGGACAAACTTCTCTAATACATGGGATAAATCCATGTTCAAAGGCTAAAAATGATTCAATTATTCAATTGTTCAGGGAACGAACAGCCTCCATCCAATCCACTGGATGTTTGTTTACCTCTTCTAAACAAGTTCCTGAACACACGAGGCCAATACACGTAACGTTTTTCTTATTCCTCTTGAACAATATCATCATGTATAAAACCGGTGTAATTGTAATTCCTTCCTTTTTGACATTAAGAAAGTTTGAAAAACTATTTCAGCGTTCGAAACGGTTGTAAACAACGAAGCGGCACCGCTAATTGGTGCGCAAAGTGTTTTGGGTTTAGGGTTTTCCCTGACAATAACTTTTTATAAGACCAGAATTCAGAAACGCAACGGTTGCTTAACTCGTTTGATATTTTAAGTCTCCTCAACTGTTAAGTAGCATATTTTATTGTCAAACCCAAACAGCACACTTCTTGTGGCTGGCCTGGGGGGTTGTTTACGGAAATTTTGGAGGGTCATGGAACCTGGGAACAGAAAGACTCTCGGAGTTTTCCGGTGGATCTTGTGTAGCAGCTTTCCTGCAGTAAAGTTTCCTTTCAGTTTTCAAAAATATCCCTTTTCGCGTCGAGACTGATTTTTGTTTTCCAAGTCTAAAAGAGCAGCAGTTTTGTTGTGACAAACGTATTAATCATCTCTATCGTGTATAATGTATTTGTCCAAGCTCTACCTTGCGTCTGTGCGGCTATTGTTTTACTTTCCTTAGTACAAAAGTCCTCAAGTCTGTCACAAATTACATGGGTGGAATACGCAAGACTCTTAGCTTGTCAAAGTTAAGTGGAATAAAAAACTAAATCGTTTTATCAATGTTAAATCCTAGCGTATTAAGTTAAGATATTACTAGCTTGATCCGATTATTCCCTTTTAGTTGGTGTCACTTATGTATTTCTAGATATCTCGAATATTCAAGTGTTGATTGCGCCTTTTCCGACTTTCTCTTTCTTTCCACTTCCTTTTCCTGTCTTTTCTAAACTTTTCCGTTTCACTGTTGGTATTGAATGTGTACTGAACATGTCAGTTCATAAAGCAAAAGAAGACACATCAAATATCAGTAATTATCAAAAGGAGGTAATTCCTAAGAGACAAAATGTCTCCTGGAATCAGCGTTCCAGACCGTTTGCTCTCTCACAAAACGAGTACCCTCTTGATTTCTTCACGAAAACAAAAGACTTCTGTGTTTTTGGTTTTATGTTATATAACACAAGTTTTGCAATCTATCTAAAAATTCACACGACCAAAGTGTTGAAAAGCTCTTTATAATTTAGTCCAAGCGAAAGAATGTTTCTATAATACTTCAGAGAAATCGACAACATGCAACTCTTCCCAAGCTAACGGAGAAAAGATTTTTCGTGTTTATTTGCGCTCTTTGAAAGCCTGATTTTACGGTTCAAGGTGATTCGAATTCAGCTATCAATATTGTCATTATTCCTAAGTCTCCAACCTAAGTGGTTCAAACACCAATCGAATTATTGCACAACCGTATTTTAGGTTTTCTGCACAAATGGTGAATAAAACGGAAATATCTTTCTAATAATTGCCGAAACTCAATAGACATAAATAAAAATCCTAAAGTAAATTAAAAAATATATGTATATTGCCTTTAAACCCGTACCTTTTGCACCTTTCGTGACTGGGGCTTTGAGTGCTAAAATGTACCGACTATTCACAACAATAAGACCACTCCAGAGGTCATATATTGATTATATATTTTAATGGCACAAAAAATAACTGAAGCATGTCGGCTTCATGCAAGCACGCATGAGAAGTCCCAGTAGTATCTCGTCCACCTGCTCAGCTCTTGTAAGAAGTTAAAGAATATTCTTGACAGATTTCAAATTACATGATATTTTTTTATTGATATTTGTATGAATTTGATATCAAAAAATGCAGAAATGTTTCTGCAGAGATCATAGTTGATTTCATGAATAAGAGCGAAAAACGGATGATGATTGTAAATTACCTAATTAGCCGGCTGATCTGAACTTTTCATCAGTTTCCTTAATTTAACCTGCATCTTAAAATCAGACGTGCAATAGGTAGATTAGTTTTTTAAAAATGTAAGTAGTTATATTCAAGCAAGATGACTAATTAAAATAGTTCGCTCTAGATAGCACTTTCGTTTATTAATGTTTTTTTTTACAAAACAATATATTCACGGTAGGGAGTTGAAATAAACGACAACATGAAAGTAGCAAGTAAGTTATTACCATTGTTTAACGATACGCAAACCTTCTGGCAAGTTTTGAAATTAATACCCAAATTAACTAAAGCATGTGATAGGGAATAATAGCAAAGAAACCCTTCGGCGTTCCTAACTCCCACGGCAAGAAGTTATTTGTTAATTATAACTGTACATTTATCTATCTGAAGTTGAACCATCCTGATCTCGAAATACAATGGCCCAATTCCGAATTACGCTTCAGTTCTTGCATGTCGAGGTCAGGTACAAGTTTCCATACATTTGCTGTATTTCTTAGCACCTGCCCTCAACTTCAAGTTATTGTTCACTTGAATTCAAGCGTAATTCGGAAATGGGCTATTGAAGTAAGGCAATAAATTTTGCGTCAAATGAGTGACAAAAAGTCCAAAGCAAAATACCGTAAAACCTCGAAAAGAAGCCAGGTGGGCTTAATCGCGAGAAGAAGCCCATCTCGAAAAGAAGCGCAGTGGGCTTAATCACGAGAAGAAGCCCATCTTGAAAAGAAGCGCAGTGGGCTTAATCACGAGAAGAAGCCCATCTTGAAAAGAAACGCAGTGGGCTTAATCACGAGAAGAAGCCCATCTCGAAAAGAAGCCCATCTTGAAAAGAAGCCCATCCAAGGGTCCTAAATAAAAAAGAATCCCACGGGCTTCTTTTCGCGGTTTTACGGTATTTTTGACCGCTATAAAGAACAAGTTTAGTGATGTGACTGAAATGTAATCATTCAAGTGCATTCTTTTGATTCTGTTGATTAGCATTTTGTTCCTGCTAACTACTATCTTATGTCTTGCAAACATGTATAATTTTGAAGTAGTTGTTATAAGTCGACTTTGGGAAAAAAAAAACTTAAAAGCTCGAATACACTTTTTAAAACCTTATGAAATTTTAAATTATTTTTTCACAAAGAACAGAGATGAGCTTGGGCTGAGTCCAATGGAAATATGATAAATCATTATTTTGCGTCCAGTCAAAGTTTTTTTTTAAAAAAAGATCTAAAACGATTCCGCTATTTAGGAATGCAAGAAAGCACATATGTGTAAGCAGGCTACGAAGCCTTATCTCTGAATGAAAGCACTTCACGTAATTCTCTACGCCCATCCAGATTTTACACGTGCAAGGTGGACAAATTCGAAGTACTGTACCTCTAAACGGGCTATACCTCTCCATATGAACCCCACCGGTATTCAGTCAAAAGATATTCCCGCATATCATTAATATGTATATGTGGTTACTGGGTCTTTTGTCCACCTTTCCTGGCCAGCTCGGACATTGTAAAGTTATTCAGGATTTTGCGCCGTTAACCAAATGACCTTAAGACTAAGAGTATAGTGATGTCGAAGCACGGATTCGCTGTATAGATGTAATACGTTTGTCACGGCTGAAACTAGTAAACAATTTTTGATGGCTGCCAAGTAATATTCAGGCACAAAATCTGAAAGATTAGCCGGTAGATTAAGAATATTTAAAAGAAATAAATGCCGACTTAGGCCTAAGAAAAAACATGAGTGCTTCCGATTAACTGAATTCTCCCTGATTTAGGCTGCTGACCATAAAGAACTTCTTTTAGCTGTGTCAGTGTACAGTATTTTTAATCGTTCAGAAAAAATTAGAAAAAAGACGGCGAATAGAGCAATAATTTCAGAGGCGTTTTCCCGGCTTACCGAAGTATACAGGTTTTTTTTCTTAAGTAACAAAATAAAACTTGCGATATACAACCGGCCAACAAGCAGTTTTATCCACTAAGTTGACGCCATCACTATCAGTCTTGCCGCTTTGGTTGGTTCTTTTTCCGAGGGGGGAGGGGATAGGAGTTTTACTCAGCATAAGTGGCTATTCGTTTGGTTATAAAACACCAAAACTTCAGACGATTTAAAATGTAGTTTAGGAAAAATAGCATTGTATCAGTATATCGCCCAAACAGATATAAACTTTTATAAGAATAAACTTTTTTATATGAACACTGACGCTCAGATTTTTCCATATTCAAGAACAATCTCGGGCTCAAGCTCTTTCTCAGATCCACAAAATCTCAATGTTTCACTGACTAAAACAGCTACGTTAATTAACGTACAAAAAGTAAGATAAATTTAGCAATTTGAGTCCAATTTTACCTAGGAGATGAGGCTTGTGACTTCATCATATAGTGTATATATTATTCATATATTATCTTTAACTGATTATTCATATGAACAGAAAGTACATACGTCATGAGAACTGCACACATGTATGATACAAAAACTCAGTGGGTTTCTGACAAACAGTAGTCGAACAGAAACAAAAAGATTTTGCCGTCTTATTCTTGGTATTTTTAACATTAAGGTTGGAAATTAGCGTGGGAATGGAAGTGAAAGAGATGCTTTTTATGTCGTACGTTTTCCGAATGTCTTGAGCAAATATTGGATGAGTGGTTAATATAGCTTTCTCAAGAAAGGTGGCAAACAGAAAAACAACCAAACGGAAACTGAAGATAGTGGTACAACTAACTGACAGTTCTCGGCATCACTTCACTTTATTCTATTTTAAATTAAACTCACAGAAAACCGACCGCAAAGTTTAACAGCCGTTGGCTATGCCAGTAGTGTTCGTCAACCTCAAATTTCACCCCAATCCTCGATCATCATTTGATCAGAACTTGAAGCTGAAAACTGTTCCCATATATATGTATATATATATATATATATATATATTTTTTAACTGACTCGATTGTTTTAATCGAATGACAGAGATTTCGAATCGGTTATGGAATGCACTCGGCTCGGCAACCAATCCAGCTTTAAAATGCATCACAACATCGGCATGCTTTTGCTAACCTTTTATCAGTTTACTTGCATAGCTTGGTTGTTTCAATAGATTTGTTTACACAGCACCGGATATTTAGTAACCACAAAGAAATGCCGAAGGCAAAATCGTGATGACTCCCAGAAAGTAGACGCGAAGCTGGGACGTTGTACGTGAATTCCTACGCGTCGCACATGTCGCAATAACTTAAAAGGCGTCTAAGAGACGGCCGGAAAAGTGGCGTAAACATTTCCAACAGTTGACAGAAACTTCACAAAGTAAACCGAAAAAATAATAGGCTTCCACGCAACATTTCCAATGAAACGTTGCGTAGTTCAGTTCATTTAAGAGTTGTTTTTGTACAGAAACTTTCACGCAAGACCTCGTGGTCGGTCATTTATATTCAAATTCCTCGCTAAGAGTAAACATGATAAATTTGGCACTGAAAACAAAGAGACCATTCACATTCAAAATATTATTGAAATTGATCGTTTGAACTACTTTGTCTTAACTTTTCCCTGGAGGTTTTCAACCGTGTACTTGTTTCTAAAAAATTGTCGAATGTGTTCTTCCTGTTGAGCTGTTTCCGAATTTCGGAGTCAGACGGGCCCGCGAGTCGTACTCAAAGTCCCGAAGTTAATCAAGGTTCTAAAGAGTGTTAGTTTAGCAGCAAAGCGTTCCATTCTTGCAATCAAAACTTAAATTTTAAACACGTCCTCAACAAACTCAGACTTTCAAGCAAAAGATAATAACACTACATTATGAAAAAGAAAAGCCAAAAGAGTTAAAACGTGTATTGCGCCAGCAAACATCTTCTTGCCTAAATTAGCCAGCCTGGTAGCGGCTCAATAGGAGGGGAGAAGGGGGGG
>JANSTQ010052115.1:0-11745 GCA_026167885.1 Bergia puertoricense | reverse complement strand
ACACCTTGTGCCGCAAAGTTTGAAATTCAAGAGACGAGTCCAAGCGAAGTTTTAAAGCTCTTACTTGATTTAAACATCAAAAAATCCACTGGACTGGATAACACGTAAAGGAAGCAGCGCCAATAATTGCCAAATTCATCTGGACCATTTTAGCCCTTCAATATTCCCTGATGATTGGAAGTCAGCAAAAGTTACGCCGATTTTCAAACATCACGACAAAGAAGATCGAAATAACTATCGTCTCATTTCAGTAATTCCAGTGATTCCTGAAATAATTGAAAGAATAGTATACAACCATTTTTATTCTAATTCAAAATAATATCCTTTCAAAGTACCAATACTACATTCGACATTAACTGCTATGCTGGATGTCACCAACGAATAGTATATCAACATAGACCAAGGAAATATACTTCGGTAGTTTACTTGGGCCTTACGAAAGCGTTTGATACGGTCGACCATTTCATTCACATACGAAAGTTATCTTTGTATGGATTAACAGCAAATTCCCTCAAAGGACAGCAAAAATGTATGCATGGCAAATGGTCACCTGTCAGAAGCAGTAACATTATCTTGCGAGACTTACCGGGCTGCATCAAACATTCAACTCCCAGAATATATGCAGAAGACGCTAACATTTCGACAACTGGCAATAATCTCGATGAGATCACTGCTTCAGCCAACGCAGACCTCGAGTCAATCAGAGAGTGACTAATAGCAAACAAACTGAGTCTAGATGTGGCAAAATCAGAATACATGATCATCGGATCTAAATAACAGATTTCCAAAATTGATTGGGACCTAATAAAAGAACTTGGTAACAACAACCTCGACAGAGTAAAATCAACCAAATCTTTGGGAGTTCACATTAGCGACACACTTTCATGAGTTCGACCAGACCGATTTCGTTGTTAGAAAAGTCTCAAGTGCTATCGGGGGCCTAAAAAGAGTACGCCCTATGTTCCAACCAAAACACTTGAAAGCATCGATAAATCACTAATACAACCTCATTTTGATTACTGTGACATAGTATGGAGCAATTTGAACGCGACACAAGCGCTAAGATTCCAGAAATTGCAAAATAGAGTTGCAGTAGTAATATTGAATGCAAATTATGACGTCAGATCCTCTGATCTCTGAAACCCTACAGTAGGAAAGCTTAAATCAAAGAAGAGACTAGCATATGGCCCTACTAATGTGCAAAACACTGCAAAATAAAACCCCGAGGCTATTTACAAAACCTGTTTAGCTTTGCCAATATGAGTATGACATAAGGCAGAGAGATCGAAACCTTAGTTCTTCCTAGACCTAGAACCGAGTACTTGAAAAAATCATTTCAATATCGGGGTTGTAGGTTGTGGAACTCTCTGCCATACGAAACCAATCAAAACTTTTAAGACAAAGTTAATGACCGTCTCCTTTGATCAATGAAAACACAGTATAGTTACTTTACTATTCTAAATTTAACAATTGTAATTAGAAATTCTTAATTAACACCATTGTTGTAAATACCTCGGCTTTCCGGCGTGGAAAGCAATTATTATATATAATTGAAGAAATACTGAGTTAAAATAAAGGATATTTATGCATTCACTCTCTCCCCTTCTTTCTTTCTTTCTTTCTTCCTTCCTTCTTTCTTTCTTTCTTTCTTTCTTCCTTCCTTCCTTCATTCCTTCTTTCTTTCTTTCTTTCTAATGGTTAGAGAAGGTAAAAAAAATGCGTGTGTGTGTTAATTAATGCCAGTTACATCAACAATTACCTCAAAAATATCCAGTTCGCCATTTTCATTGGAGTCAATCCGACGAAACAGATTGCTTGGATCCCCAAGATGATCTAAGTCGTTCTCAACAATTGTCCTGCTTCGCTCAAGCCCCTGGGTCTCAGCCATAAAAATGATGTCTTCGCATTCTTGATCTGATAGAAAGTTCTCGATTTCTGAAATCAGGTCAAATTGTTTGATTACTTTAGTTACAAACAAACATCATCCGCATATCTGTATCCAAAAGGCAACAAAATTACTCTTTAAGGTCTGCAGCTTTAAGCCCATAGTCTTAATAGACATCATTGTTACTCACCTTTTTAGAAAAACGCTTAATTGATTTTCCGTTGTTAAATTAATAGAAATTTTGCTCCATGAAATATAGAAATTGTTTATAAAATATGTCTTCGAGACGTTTAGCATGAGATAGCAATCTGCTCACAATACTCTGATGGCCTTACAGAAACTTTAAAACATAGGCACTCGTGAAGTGCATGTGGCTACTGCTGGTGCTGAAAACTTTTGTAAAGTGTTAGTAGTAGTGCCAGTCTAAAACAAGCAAAAGGTACAGGCCTTTACCCCACCCCCACCCTCATTGGATTTTAGTGATTTAGTGGGCGCATCAAAGCTACTTTTATTGGCACTTATTAGGTTAAGTATTACATGTACGCAATGTACAAGACAAAAACAAGTTTTTACTTCAAAAATTCGATCAGAGAGATGAAAGTTTTTGCTCTTCGTGCAATGACAATGTTTTGCGCTACGCGTAATATTTATATATTGAAATTTTTAATTTGTGAAAAAGTGCCTTAAGGAAGGCTATTTTTAAATTTGTGCAGGGCACAAAACTATTTCAAAAATAGGCAGTTTTCCTATTGACACAGAATTATTTAAAACGTTGCCGAGTGAACTTTGCGTTTGAGGAATATGCTGGTCGTGTTGCTCCAAAAGATTTGTATCCCAAGCAACCTCCCGGAATCAATGATATATTCTCTTAGATCATGTCAGCTGATCGCATTCTTCAAAGGTAAAAACTCTCTGAAAAACATTGCTCGAACGTCTCGCTTTGTTAGTTTGTGGAGTTTTTTTGCGGTTTATCTTCATTTTTATTGGCTGTAAATGTTGACAGCTCAATCTGCTGGTGCTATGGACGCGGCAACACGAACATTTCAATTTTAAAATGAAATGTTTGTTTACTTGCAATTGCTTGCTTGGAGTGTTCTTCATTCTCAAGATTCTGCAGCAAAAGAGGATTTTCCTTTAAGATATTGTCACAGATATATTTAATGGCTGTCGCTGCACTGTCACTGATTACAAAAATACAACTTGAGCTGGCAGTATCCGGCGTCCCCTTATATGCAAAGGAAACAGAGACGTTTTGGTAACCACATGCACAAGCCACAAGAGCAAATCGGCTTATTATTATGGGATGTCGGGTTGTGCAACAGTACAGCAACACATAATATTAAGCTTATTCTGAATATTGAGAACATCATGAAAATGGCTCATTGTGCGAATTGAACTGTGTACAGTGAACTTTGGTAGACCGTACGCAAATACTCATATAAGCTTACTATACACAGGGAGCGTGCACATGTGATTGCGTTCTAGGCTTTGAAGGTATTCGGCAGTTGTTTACTCAACAAGTTTGTTTAGAATAAAGAAATATCGCCTGTTTGAGCCACTCGTGGCTTTTAAATAGCAGCACTTCTACTAGTTAGGCAGATTTTCACTCATAAACGAGGGTCTGAATGGTGGCATGCTAGCCGGTTAAAGTATCAGTGAGTTTCTTTTGAAATCGAATGCAGAGTTTGTCTGTTTGGCACGCTGGCCGGTGAGAACACACTGGTTCAATTTTGAGCTCGCTCACTCAATTTCGAACACGCTGGTTCAAAATAAACTTCGAAGACCACTTCTACTAAAATGTACACTGTTCAAGGTTCAGAAAAGAACGCACAAAACAACTCGCGCAGTGATTGGTTCTGGATTTCACGTGATCGAGTTAATATTTACACTTTCTCGGTATCACTCGATATTTTTTCTGCATACCCAACACTTAATGCGCATCGGCTCTGTACTGCTGCCTCGCGTCTCCGTGTGAGTGTAGTGTAAATGGGGCTTTTCATAGCGTGCAACGAGACGTGTGTTGGTTTGTTCTTTGGGTGAGTAATATGGTAGATAATGATCGTATGGTGGCATGCAACATAATTTATTTTCTCAAGTTTTGGATTACAAAAGTTCAGCATACATAAAGAAACTTACCAAAAACAGGTGGAAGGACACTTAGCGTTCTGACCACGCGTTCACCGCAACTCAAACTCACACGACGAACATAGCCGACCTGTGAAAAAGATCCCACAAATATTAAGATTTATTGTTATCTAACCCTTGAGTTATACTTTCATAATACGTTAAGAAGATCTCTGTTCCAGTACTGAATTGATATTTATATGTAATCGCATGAGGCGGAGAAAATTTTAATGATTAGTTTTTGGTGTTTCCGGCGAAGTTTGTAAAAATTGCTTGAATTGATACTGACGAACTTTGAAAACACGCGTGGATTAATGTATCGTGGACTCATGTAAGACTGTATACAGTTCTTTCTCACTGTGTGGACAAAACAACGAAATATAAAATTAAAGTTTTTCCGCCTTCACAAAAACACTGGATATGAGCGGACAATTACCTCTGAACATGCTTGAACAAAAATGATACAAGTTGCCCAAGTTTCTATGCCATCACATGATAACTGAAGTGCTTTCTGACAAGCATTTCAATACAGCTACATGCATTTACTGACAAGTGAATCGTTTATCTGCACATCAGCAAAACTTTATGAAAGAAAAATAACATCCAGTCAAAAATCTTCTCAATGTACCGGTCTTCTGTCGTCGTTGCAGCCATGTTTTCCAAAAGTAGGGAAGAAATAAAATCCTTCTGGACCGGCATATGCTCCTCTTGGATGAGGCACAACAATCGAGACTACCTGCATGTTCAAATGCCCAGTCCTACACCTCTATTCAGTTCAAAATTTCCAGCCCATTAAATGCCCCACACCGGGCGCAAAAGCCTGTCAAATACTCGGGCTCTGCCCGGGAAGGATGTTAAAAATTCTAATTGATCGGTATATAACTGTCTGTACAATTGCTTTTTGCTCAGGTTGTTTCGCCGAAATTGTTGTTCATACTTTATATTCAAACTTTCTTGCAATTAAACTGTACTGTTCAACTACTGTTGATGGTTGGTTATTTGATGAGTTCTATTTTTGAAGCGGGATTTCCACAGACAGCCACAGAGAAAATAAATGTCCGTCCTCTCTTTGAAATTTCAAATATACTTGACTTTTAAACCTTGAGATGTCGATGTTAATCGAGTTCTTGGCTTAATTTATTTTTCATTCTTCAAGGTTCTCCAATTCGCATGAGTGCTTTCAAGAATAACATATTCTCACACACATCTTTAGTTTTAGTTTAAAATACAAAAAACGATGTGAACGAAAGGTCGATTCTCCTGTTCTCACTGCAATGGAACACGTGGAGCCATTCCTGCCGGCGGGAAACTCACTACGGCATGCGGCAAGTTGTTTTGCAGAAAATGTTGCTTTCGTCACTGTGTTTTCTTCATTTTTCCAACTGTTTTTGATCAAGGAAGTTTAAGTGTTTTTGAAAGATTTCTTTACAAATTAATCAATCTTTTAACGGTTTTTGACTGATAAAGGCGATCATCGAAGAAACGACCGGGATGAGACGAAAGACCTCGAAACGCGAGCAGAGTAATCGACGACCACGCATGAAGAAGCTCCATATGAAAATAAATAAATCTACCTAGTTCCGAAGCTGAATTTGCATAGGAAATTAACAGTTGGACATGACATTATTAGCTCCTCATTTTCAGTCTAACAGTCAAATCTTGATTAATTCCCTGTCGCAAAAACAATTAATTTTGGGTTTTTTAACCTGAAAATGTATTTACGATAATTATCTACTCGCGTATCTTCCCCTGTTCTTTTTTACCACCTTTTATTCTTACCACCTAGACCGTACGATAAACGTGACCTGCAACACAAGGAGACTAACGCCATTCCGCTCACTGTAAATTGTTATACAAAACTTTTCAGAAGTACGAAAGACGACAGCAGTGCTTGTAAATAACGCGAGGAACTTTTGTTGATTTCGGTGTAGAACAAATAATGTGGTTACATCCCCCGTGCTCACTCCGGGTGATTAACTCTGTACGGTACCCAAGGAGCAGGGGATTTTATATTGGTTGGCTAATAAGAGGGTGGTACCGGGGCCGTTTGAGGTTGGAGTTGGGGTGTTTTGAACACATTATTAAATGCTTGTGGTGTGTTTTGATTGCTTGATGTGTGTATTGATTTTCAAGATTGTGCTTGTCGATGAAGATTCTTGACAAATGGAACGAGGCAATATTTTACCACCCGGTACATTTTCTGAAACTTTTGGTAAGCTTCAAAGGAGCAGACCGAAATCTATTTGCAATTTGGCGAAATAATTCTCTCAGACATACAAAGTACAACACTACTTTAATTAAAGGCACCAAGACAGCCAGCGGCTGATCGCTTGTGAAACACATCCAAAATAGTCTTCCGTAGCCTCAGGTTGTTCTTAACTAATAAATTGTTCTAAAATTTTGGGCGACCATCCTAATTGCGGGAGCCTCTTTGTACTTATAGTTACTCTTATATGTGGCAACGGTGCTGGTTTTAGCGGGGGTTCTTGAACAATCTCATTGTTCGCCACGCAAAATTGAGTTTTTCCATTGTATCTCTAAAATTTTTCAATGAACTAAACTACGTCCCCACCTAGAGGACAAGTGCGCTAAAACCACAACTATATTTTATGTTAAAGGTTTGAATTTTAAAAGTGATTTTATTGGGTTGATTGAATAAAATCTTAGAAACTAAAGACCTGAAACTTTCATATTTCTTTCCTCGATGCATGTTTGTCCTCGAAAGTTAGCTTATCAGGTGTGTTGATTTTTGGCACTTACGAAAGTTATAGTTTTCATGATAGCTTGAAAAGGACATACATGGAACATGAAAACTGTTAGTATACCTCTAACACGACTAGTAAGGTATCAAAACAACTGTAACGTGCGGTGAGTGCATCAGCTGAACGTTCAGTTCTATTCTATGAATTTATTTCAAAATTTATTTTTTTTATGTTATCCGAAAAATGTTCGGTGGAACTTTCGATCCTTTTTAACTTGTTTTATTACAACAGGCAAGGTTATCTGCAAAAACTGAAAAGAAAAGTTGCATTTATTGTGCGCAAAATGATTATTCTGATTCCTATGTAGAATTGCTCGATCAATTATAAACATGTTACCTTAACTGGATCAATTCTGTGTAGTCTTACGTTGTCCAGTGTACTATTACTTTCCATCGGCTTCTTGTTTTTAGAAGTGCCAGAAGCCTCTGTAAATTCTTTTCTTCCAACTCCCTGTTTCTCACAACTTCTCCCAGCAGTCTGCATATATATCGCTTCAGGAAAATTTGATTCTTTGTTTAATTTCCTATTAAGTTTGTGTCTTCTTGGCGTTGTATTGTGTTTCTCTGGCCTTCTATTTGCATCACTTTGTACCACTGTATAAAACGGATGACTGCTGAAATACCAAGCAGTAATGATTACTATCACTGCTGCCACAATGCTAAGCCATCGGTAGCTCGTACAAATCATCATAGTATATGTCTTTTTACGTGATACGATTTTGAATTCAATCGGTAAATGAATTATTTTCCTTAGTCCAACTGAAAGTAGACTTTTTTTTAATTATACAAATGAAAATGTTCGTATTGAATTGCTGCGAAGAGATTTACTCTTCCTTTCGCAGCTTCCTTTGTCTCCTGTTTCCAGAATAACCTTCTCGTTTGTTTAGCTGGTTGTGCAGCACCTGTTTTTAAAGATTAGTTTCTCGAGAAGGAAGCAGCAATATTTTAGGACATTTACATCGATAGACTCCAGCATGCAACCTCATTCCGTCTTAAAAGCCAATGGTTTTACAGCGTGTTTAATGGCTGGAAATTAAATATCTCACTGAAAGTACTTTTGAACGGTTCGTTAATTATTCGTGCCTAATACGCTGCTCCTTTGGTCAGAAATAATTAAAATTTCGTTTGTTCTGACCGATCTGATTACTTTGTGTCAACGTGATTTATTAATATCTGCCGAAACAGCGGAAAAGAGGAGGAAGGAGTTTACTTTTTTGAATGATTGTGGCTTTGCTCAAGTTTTCGTGCTTACAGTTTTCCGAAATCGTTTTACTGAAGTTAGCTGTACTTGAAAGAATACAGAAAAAACATCAGTATTGGTGGCAATGACTTGAGCAAAAGAAAGTATGACTTGAGTCAGTTAAGTTGAACAAACATTTTGTCAGATTTACAGTTATCGTTCAGATAAATCAGTTTCAAACAAGACGAGTTCTTTGAGTAACAAGAATATTTCAGAAAAGCCAATATTTCACTAATAATTTGTCGCAAGAAGAGGTTTTCCATTGATCGCGTGCGATCTCTCTTGGCAGAAAGCGCTTTATTATTTCACCAACTGCCGTCTTCGTCTTGACGAAATTGTTGCCGGAAAAGTAGAAATTACAGATTGTTCTTGACCTACTCACGAGACTTTATCGTAACTTTAACTATATTTCAGATAGTTTACCTTCTTAGTTCTTCCCATAATTCCTCTTTATATAGTCGGTAAGCCACCGGAGGGGAACACACGTGCAGAACCAACTAGCAAAAGACCCCAGGGAACATTAACTTTCTTTTGCGAAGGATGAAATAAAACAAAGTTGGACTTGTCAATGTTTAAAGACAGCTTTTTAGCACAAAGCCAGGTATGAACATGCATTAATCCATCATTGACGATTTTTTCAAATTGAGCTAGCTTCTTATGAGAAAAGAATACATTTGAATCATCTGCAAATAAATGCAAGTTTAAAATATTTGAGCAGCTGCTGAAATCGTTTATATGAATTAAGTATAAGAGAGGTCCCAGGACTGAGCCCTGGGGTACGCCGCAGGAGACAGTTGTTTCTTCGGAATTTGTATTTCCAATTGAAGTAAATTGTCTTTTGTTACTAAGATACAAAACGAACCATTTTTTGGCAATCCCTCTAATTCTATAGTGCTCTAATTTTCTTATTAGTATATCATGATTCATTGTGTCAAACGCTTTCCTGAAATCAAGAAATATTCCGCAGGAAAATTCGCCATTTTCGATTGCTTCTTGTATTTTATTGACAATACTTAGAATTGCATGTTCCGTAGAATGATGGGAGCGAAATCCAAATTGTTTATCAAAAATTAAGTTGCGTTTTTCAATGAACTTTGTTAATCTATTATACATGAGTTTCTCTAAAACTCTGTTGAAGACTGAAAGAAGTGAGATTAGGCAATAGTTGATTACATTTGATTCTAACCCATTTTTAAAGACAGGTAAAACTCTAGCTATTTTGAATTTGTCAGGTACAATTCCTGTTGCAAAGGAACTGTTAGTGTTAAACAAAATTTCTAAAGGTTGGTATGCTGAAAGGTCCTGTGGCTTTAGACTCATTCAATTTCGTTATTTCTGCTTCGATTTCAGGATCTGAGGTTAGAAAGAGGTAAAAACCATCATATGGTCGAGGTTTTAAAAACTGATCGGGTGTGGCCTCAGTGTTGGGTACAGAGCAAGCAAGCTCGTCTCCAACGTTTGAAAAATATTTATTAAAGACGTTGGCTACTGTTTTTGAGTCTACTATTTCGTTGTTATTGTGGCTAATTTTAGTTGGTATGCGGTTGCTTTTGGACTTGCAGCTTACAATTCTTTTCATTCCTTTCCACAGATTTCTAGAATTCCCTTGGCTTCGATGAAAATATTCATTATAATAGTTCTTTTTACTCATTTTTAACAGATGGTTAATCTTGTTTCTATAATATTTAAATTTCGTTTGATAATATAACGATTTGGTTTTTAAAAACTTTCTGTATAATTTGTTCTTAATTTGAATAGGTCTTGATAGCTGGAGTGATCCAGGGTTTGGATTTAATTTTTAGCTCTCGTCTTGATAGCTGTTTGATTGGAATGTGAGCATCAATGAGATCTGATAATTTTGCGTACAAAGAGTTAAACAAAAAAATAGGATCGGAGTCGGGAGGAACTGTAGCTTTTTGTGACCAGAAAATTAGACAAGTGATCTATCAGATCATTATATTTCCACTTATAGTAAAATATTCATTAAGCGAATTCAGAAATAGGTTATCAGTAAGAGTTGCACTATAATCAGTAATTCTGGTTGGTTGCAATATATGTGGTTGAAAGCAATTTGAAAACATAGTATTGAGAAAATTGTCTGTATCACTGTGTGAATTATACTTTAAAAGGTCGAGATTAAAATCTCCCATAATTACACAAAGTTTACTTTCTCTGTTTGTTTTGTCCAGAGCAAAGTTTAGATACTCCATGAATTCATTAATATTTCCGTTTGGATGTCTGTAAATGACTCCGCAGAGCAAATTGGAATGTGTATCATTTAAAACTTCTATCCACAGAGCTTCAAAGCCAGATTCTGATTTTATTAGGTCCGAACGAACTGAAACTTTCAAAATATCTTGTACAAAAAACCCGGCTCCTCCAGCATTTGAGAGGCTGGGTTGTGACAGGAAATGGTATCCTGGCAAGTCTGTATTATCAACTGTGTCTTTGGACGTAATCAATTTGGTTTCTGTGATACAAATAATTGTAAACGGGATGTAGCATATTAGCTAAATTGTCCACGTTAGCAGAAAGGTTTCTTATATTACAATGAATGAAAGAAAAAGTCTTTTCAGAGAGACAATTGCCGATATCTTCGTTATTGTAAAAGTCGTCAGTGCTGTAGTAATTAAAATTTATGTCCAAGGGCATATGCAAATCGACGTCAGAGTCGGTAAGATGCGGAATATTGCTATAAACACTGGAAGTTATTTCGAGCCGTGGTAAAGATTTGCAGTCGTACACACGGTATAATTGGACTGTGTAGGGGAACTACAATTATTATGTATGCCAGGCGTGAAGTATGTCTACTTAAGTTATTTCCGTACATGTATATAATGCATATTACAAAAAAAAACAGTATGCAACCTCCAGTCGCTTTCTAAAGCGATAGAAAAAGAAAAAGCTAGCAATAATAAATGTACAGTAGTACTTATCCAGATCCAGATCCAGATGGGGTGAGTCCTGCAGTTAATTTTTGCAAGTCCCTCGTGGAGGTATCTGGATGACTGGGCTTGTTGGACTCTCATCTCTTCGCATAAAGATCCTTCCATAGTTGCTCCAGATAAACCTGAACTTTTGGGATTTCTTTACTTGTAGGCAACTTTTGAATAGCTCCTTGTTCTTTTGAGTCAAACTTTCGGAGATATAGATCTTATTCAGTGCTGACAAGCCGATATCCGATGTCCTTGGTTGTCTTGTCGCGTAGTCGATTACGTGCTTTGTAGACTCTGGTCGCGTATGTCCCGTCTTACGAATTTAGCAATAATTACTAGTGGCCTATCGGCATTGCGGTGATCTGGTTTGCTTGGCAAGCGATGGCTGACTGATATATCATCTTCATTTATATCCACTCCAATTGCCTCGCTGATGTCCATGATGATATGATTGGTTTCTTTATCTGGTTTCTTGGGAATTCCACTGAATTCAAGACACTCGCGGCGGATATACTGTTCGTGGTTGTTCAGTTCTTCCTTCTGTCCTTTCAGCTCGTTCTTAACGGTGAGCAGTTCAGATCTGAGGCTGGTGTTTTCTGTGTATAGTTTCTTGTTGTCTTCTTGTAGACTTGCGACAGATTTCAAAAGGTCATCGTATTGCTTGCTCATGAAGCTCATGGAATTCTTTACTTTTTCAAGGGACTCCTTTAGTGGTCAGAGGTAACAACAACAACAACAACAAAACCTTTATTTGAGTGTCATACTTAAATAGCAGTTTCTGACCACTAAATGGGGACAC
>JANSTQ010052004.1:0-15335 GCA_026167885.1 Bergia puertoricense | reverse complement strand
TTAGACAGGTTCATTTGGGAGAACAGTATTTTACTGATTGTGATACCTGTATAAATAAAGCTTCTATTCTATTCTATAACTGGAATGACTTAATTTTGCTGGCTGCCAGCTGTTAAAGACAACCCTGAAATCTAATGATAATTTACATGTACTGAGAGCATAAAAGCATTTAACAAGCACAGTGGTCCCATAAACTAAAAGCAATAAAGATGCTTTGGTAAAAAACTAAATATAAAAACAGTTACAACAAAAAAATCAACAAACATGATGAGAAATTGAACAAGTACACAGTCTTAAAGTACCTTTCGTAACACATTATTTCGACTTTTTACTCATAATGCGCACGTCAAAAAAGATTCTAAATTCCAAGTAAAAGTACTAAAGTAAAACTAAAAGCAAAGGCTAAAGCACGAGGCTTTGAGTCGACTTCCTGTTTGCCCCGTTTTCGCGTTTGGATTAAATTATCAGCTATTGTCTGTTTTGGTACTCATCTTTGAAAATTATAACTCGGCCATTGGGAACGAATATAACAATCCATTTTTTTTGGAAACTTTAAGCAAAAATTAATCGAAAACTGAAAACCATGTTGACATTAAATTTGGTCACGCCTTGTCAAACACTGAAGCAGTCAGTGACCAAAGTGTTAAATATAACGCTGCAATCCAGAAACACTTTAATGTGAATTCTAACTTAAAGTGAAATATCTTTCAACGTAATCAATTTTTTTTCAGACAAACCTAAATAATTTAATCGGTGATCGCTAAATTACCATCGCATGTTTCACCGGCTAGTTGCAAACAAAGCAAAATTTGGCATTTGTTTGAATCAAATGTTGCATAAACATACCGTCTTGTTTGAACGCCAAACCAATGGTAGCTGGAGACTGTGCCTTTGCTGTTTGCGAAGTAATCCCACAGTCTGCTAGAGTTTTAGAGTCCTCCAAAACCTGGTCTTCTTTGAAAAGCATTTGATCATCTGGGGGCTTTTTCAGAATTCCCTCGATCATCTTCTTCATGTCATAGACCGTCTGCGTTTCCTTGCAGTCAAGGAAAATGGTCGTCTTATGATGACGCACCATCACAAAAATCTCCTTTAAAAACAAGATTTACATTGGATTAGAATAAAAGAAACATTTAGCGGAATTAGATTTGAAATATTCCCTACAAAAAAAGAAATAAAGATAGAAAAATCTTCACATATCTTACAAACTCACCATGATGGCCGCCGATAATGGAAGATTCTCGATCCAGGGCAACTCGGAATTTTTCTTTTTTGTACCCAGGTCTTTTAAAGATGATGTCATCATAGCACTGAAGCGAGGCTTTGTCCAGCTGGCTTGAGCAATAAAACCAAAATGGCGACTGCTAGCTGTGAAACCACTGAAACCAGCAGTTCTTCTGAGGGAGCGAGCGCTTCAGCGACTTCTGCTCCCTCAAATGATGAACCTAATGCAATGTTTGAGTGTAATATATGTCTTGATACAGCAAGGGATGCCGTCATTAGCGTCTGTGGCCATCTGTTTTGGTTAGTTTTATGCTGTAAACTATGCGAGTGTCTGATGCATCAGTGTTATTATGAAATATGGCTTTGACATTTGAATTAAAAATCGCTTTTCCGTTACTCTTATTTATTAACTTTTAATGTTTCTTTTGCATGTTTTCTCTACAAGCTGGCCATGTCTTCACAAGGTAAATATGTTTTAAGTAATACAAGAATTTCGTTGCATCATGCAGATAATTTGTAATTACCTTTTAGAGGCTTTATATCTCGCGTGATTCAGAACCGTTTTTAATATTGTGTATCTTCTGTATTTCTTCATGTTTGATTCGATTTTTTGTTGGTGTTTGTAATATGCAAACTGTGCGATTTAAATGATTTTAAAAAGTACTTAGAAACGTTTATTAGGCCATGAATCAATTGAGACATTGGTACAGCTCTGTCAGTTGTAAACATTTATTTTTAATTATTGTAGACTCCTTTCAAAACTTCATATTAAAAAAACCCCAAACTTTGTGCTTACTATCGGGTGAATCGGTCATCCTATCCATGTGTTCAGGGTTTGTTCCTACAGCCCATCAGCGCTCAAAGAACACTTTCATCATAAGAAAAGCCCTATATTATGTACTATATAATTTGTCCTTGAAATTGTTTGTCCACCATCTTTGATTTTTCAAGGGAAATTATTTTTCGAAAATTTTATATACTTCATGGCATTAAAATACACAGGAGAATGCCATCAAAGTATTATTTTTATTTTTTCCAAGAAGATGACAATATGATGGCTCCTGTTGAATCTTGATAGTGCTGACAGTGGCAAACAATTTTTCGTCAACAACCAACATCTGGGACAACCTGCTCATGGTTAAGTAACACATCGCAGAAGAACTATAGTGAAAAACAATGGGTCTAGTTAATGGGAGCCGTTGACCTTTCTTCAATTTAAAATTAATTAAATTACTTTTATGTGATTCAATTGGGCAAGTTCGAATGAGGACGTGAAATTCAAAATATTTTTGTTCTGCCTCAGATAAACTATGATGAAAGTAAAGATGTAACTTTAGACTGAAAGCAAAACCTTCATGAAAACTTTTGACAAAATCATATGTGGGGAAGTATTGAAAATATTACACTTTGCTTCAAAGTGTGGCTCCGTATTTTGTCAGCCTGTCGAGAGAACTGCTTACTCTTATTTAGTTTGTCATCTGAGACCACGCTCCTGCACTTTCAAGCATTGTTTTCACTCACAGCATGTTCGCATACCGAAAGTGTTTTTGTATCTGCTTTGGTTTCCTTGATCAGGACGGTCTGAAAGTTGACTGTGAGCAGTCTCTTTCTTTTCCTCAGAATAGATCAAGAAAAAACGAAAAATCAAGCAGTGAAGTTGTAAGTGAGTCTGTGAGTTGTTTTTTTGGTGTGAATGAAAATCATAAATGGCTCAGGTTGTATGATCGCAAATGCAAGATTCATGGCTCTTTGGTATCAAATCAAATCTGAGACACTGAGGCAAAAATTAAAGCACAGTATATTGTGTTTTCTAGAAACTCAAAAAGATGCTGATGCTTTATTTGACTTTGCTATAAAAATTGCCAAAGAAAATGTTGAAAACGAATATCTTCCTGTACCCAAATTGGCCGTTCTCAAAATGCTGATAACACAATTTTTATCATATTTAGCTCTTGTTGTCTTGCTTTTTGCATGAAAATTCCCAATAGATTTCTTTCCATTTACCTCTAACTTTTCCTTTTACAACAGAAAGAACCTCGATCAGGATAATCTGCACAGGCCACACATATCTTTCGTTTATGGTCTCTGTGTTTTCCATCTTGCTCAAGTCCACAACGCAAAGGTTGCCAAGCAGCCACTTTCTTCAATTCTATCTCCAACTCTTGCAGATCTCCAAATCCTTAATCACCATGATATGGGCAACAACACACCTGCCAAAATGGCATAATGCAAACAACTTAAACTGAACTATCTTGAGTTCATTTAACAAATTCAACAATAAAAGCAGTAAATTTTTCAATGAATATTTGCAAACAACGTGCTTGTGACTTGTGAAAATCCAATATGGCATCACATGCAGAATGTCCCATGCTGTTACCATAGTTCCCCATATACAATTGGCTCAAAAATAATCAGGAGTGAAAGAACAATGCCTTGTGACCATATTTGGCTCACAATCAACTATTTTCTGTAATATTTTTGGGTTTCTTTTCACTTTTTTCGTATCTCTGCCAATCAGAAGGCCCCATTTTAATTGGATAATTAAATAAAGCTGTCTGTGAGGCTGCCTACAGAGTTGTTGATTGTACTACCATTCGTACGCGATGCATTACTTAAAGTTTGTGGCTTGCCTTTCTGACCTTATGAAAAAGGAGTCTCTGGAAACAGAAGTTTTTGCCGCTGAAGATTCTTTTTTTCAGTTTTTCGAAAGTGTTCTCAGTTGTTTGTGATCGTCATACTATCTGTAATGAAACAGTAGCTAATTATAATTGATGTATGCTTTGTCACAAGTTTTGTCTGCACAGTGAAATGGTTTTGGTTTTCCATGATGATCGGACAGTCCTGAGTCAGTTATTATTCCAGGTTAAAATAATTACTGTTTGATCATTATTCACCTATAAGCCAAGCGATTTTTTCCAAGAATGTTCAAAATATTCAGAATATTTGCCTGGACTTGGTGGGTTGGCTTGTAGCTTAGAGTTTTGCCAAAAATTTTAGTTATTGGTCAAGTTTGGTTGGCTTAGAACTTTTGATAACTTCTAATACAAAGCACTACCAGCATCTTTTTCTTTATTTGGTGGCTCCAGAAGAAGCCGTTTGTTTGGGCAAATGCAAAAGCAAGTTCAATCTTTTCTGGTTCACTGTCAATCTCAAACTCGTTGTTGATCTCATCATCACAGAGCTTGTTTTTTATGTCCCAAACAACCAGTGACCATTTGGTTGCACATTGTCAAGGCAAGCAGTAGCAGATCCAGTTTTTAACACCTGCAGACATGAAACAAAATGAAATAAAGTTAGTGAGAATTTTGGAAACATGATTCAAAGCAACGTCAAAAGACCCAGATCAAAACATTCAGTAAAACATACTTGCATGACATGTGCGCATGCAGTGATGAAATGAATTGTTGTAAACAAGACAAAACTAGAATGAAAACATTGCAACATGCTCTTAGGGAGCATTCATTATTTATTGAGATGACCGGGTCGGGTAACTGGGATCAAACATTTCCAATTTTTTTCAAGCCCCTTCTTGAATTCTGGACAGTTTTTCAACACCCGTCAAAAATTTCACAAAAATTTTGAAGACCCGGTCTGAAAAATAACACAAAAAAAGACATTCATTGAGTCATGTCATGGATTTTCTATATCAACAAGATACACGTGTTATGTGATACTTCCATTGTATAGTATATTTCATACAATTTTTGTACATAAAGCTGTATATAACTTTTTAATCAAGCCGTTTATGATAATACAGTGTGAAAATTGTTGTAAAACTTCGTTCCACTCTGATAGTACGGTAATAACAATCATTCACTTGGATATTATGAAAAAATGAAGCTATGTTTGCATGTGTCTGTCAGGAAAGCAATAGTTTTGCTTTTGTTTGAAGCTGTGTACCGCTTTTTATGCTGATGTTTTAAAATAGTATAAAAATTGTGCAAAATAGTTCTTTAACAAATAATAAATGTAAATGTTTGGATTTGTGACTGGTCTCAGGCAGTTATAGTCCCAGCGTGGCACCAATTAATATCTATCAACAAGATGAACAACATGTGCACTTTTGGAAAATTTGGTCCATATTATGAAATATCAATGAAACAAACTCCACAGTGTCATTACTTGAATGTACATTTCCTCCACGCCTTAACATTTTCAGTCAAATCTGCTAAAGTCTTCCTCTTTGCTATCACTCTGAAAGATCGACCACAAGTGATAATCTAAGTAAATACCGGAAATTTGCAATTTCCTATTGCTGTTTACAATGGGACACACATGCAATATTTTGATCACGTTCAGTCAGGTTGGTACGATATTCTGTGAAACTGATTTCATTCTAAATAAAGAGCAATTTGAACTCATTAAAAATTTTTCAAACCCCGTCATTTTTAATTGAATATTTTTCAAAACCTGGCCTTTTTTAGCAAAAATTTTACAAAACCTGGTCTGGTTTTTACCGACCCGGTTGTCCCAATAAATAATGAGCGCTATCTTACTGTCCTCGACCATCCATCTTTTCTTGACACATGTGCTTTTGCGAGAAAAGCACTGCCTGGTCCTGTTCATGACTCAATAAATGTATTTCCTCAGAGGTTCCTTCTGTTCTTTTGTTCAGTGTTGAATAAGCTGGAGAAAAGTTTAGGGTCTCGGCTTAAAACTGAGACTTTTCTGATTTTTTTTGTCGATTGCCAAGTCTAAGTTGCATCTTTCAAAACAGGGTCTTGGCTTATAGCTGAGATCAGCTTGTAGGTGAATAACTATGGTACATAACTTCTTCGCTGTACAAATTTTGATGATCTATAAAAATTACACAAAACACTGAGTACCTTTAACTGTTGCACAAAACACCCATTTCAAAAGTTATTCCTAGGTTTAGGTTTAAAAATCAAAGTCAACAATGCACAGCACAGAAATTCCCACCTAAAATTAAAAGAGTGGGAAAATAGACGTGTGTGTCCATGACTCACAACTCGACTGACCAAAGGAAAACTGACAACAGACATAACAGTCAAGAAGCAGCAAATCAAATAACAACAAACAACAATTCAACAGATAACCAAGTTTATTTTGGGGAAATCTGTACAAAAATGCAGTTTGTAAAACAAACTCGAATAATGAAAGATTGGAACAAAACAATCAAGTTCTAAAGTTGAAAAGCAAGCTGCTTCAAGTGACAAATTTTTGAAAACAAACCAAATCCAAGGTTTCCTCAATGGTTGTAAATTGAGTTTTGCTGTTACATCTATAAACACAAAGATGTTTACAAGTAACTTACCGGTACTTACATTACAAAGATTTAAAAGTAGAAAAGACCTTTTGAACTTGCATTAAACTTTTGACTCTGACATATTACTTGCAGCAACACTTAGAAGTCAACTTGATCTTTTTTTGCAAAAGCAAATCTGCTGATATGTTCTGCTATGCATGCAGTGGATTGTAGGCTTTTCTTATGTCCAACCACAATATTCAATTAGATTGTAAAGCCCGTACACATGGATGGTCATACATAATGCTTTGCTTGCACTGGAAGGGAACTTGTTTACTGGGAGAAACTGATTCTGCCCAATCTTTGCCATATCATCTATGTTTGTTTTGTGTTGGCATTTTAATGATGTATTTGGGCCCTATTTTGTAGATCAGATACCCTAAAAGGAACTCATTTGTTAGGCTTACAAGTAGCTTTAAAGATTTTTAAGTATAAGTTTGGTCCTCCAAATTTTGAATCCTGTTTAGTTTCATTTGAGCCTGACCCAGCCAGCTGGCCAATTTTCAAGTCTGTCATCAAATTGGCGAAATCTCTGACACAATGGGGTTATACAGAAAGTTAAGGTTTATGTTATGTTATTCATTTCTGGAAGACTTGAAGCAGCATAAGTATTCCAACTGTGTTTAAATGCACTTTTCAAACCAGGTTTCATATATTTCATTAAATGTTTTATTTGGCAGCTTGGTTACATTTTGGTTGGGCTGAATGAAAATTCAATTGGGCCATGTAAAAAAAATGCTAATTTCAATCCCTGGACTCTCCTGTTTTTTTATTATTTTGTAATAATTATTTGCAATTATTAAATATAGACATTCAAGTAGCTGGAACCCTAGTTCTCTTGACATAAGTTTTTCCTATAATAATGATAATTAAATCTCACAGTGGCTGGAGACGAGACCAAACAGATCAGTTTGTCCAGTCTGCAAGGCAGGGATCAGTAAAGACAAAGTTATTCCTTTATATGGACGAGGGAATACAAATCAGGAAGACCCAAGGTGAATTGTTTTACTGCTTCACACCTACGTGTAACATACCATGGTATCAACTGCCTATCAAGACAATTAAACTTTTTCGCTCCCAGAAGTGTCAAATGATGAATCGTTTAATGTTTGAGTTAAATCTAAAAGTGCCAATCCCCCCCCCCTCTGAGCAAGCAGCCTGGAGCTTGCCACTTCAGGGGACTGGACATTTGACCCCTAAGGAATCCCTTGAGAGCAAAGTATTTGACCAAAGAAAGGGCTTTCATTGCAGGGAATTTGACCAAAAAAATAAAAAAAAAATGTAAAATGAGGGGATGAGCACTTTTGGATTTGACTCATATATAACTTTTATTTTTTTATCCACATGCTTCCTGTTAATAGGTTGTGGGAATTTTGCATTTTATCCAGGTGATCGGACATTTATCACGTGCTTGGAGTAAGCCAATCAACACACACTTTCAGGTCTGCCCAAAAGGCACCATCCTAGAATGCACTGCAAGATTAGTAATGATCACTTGTTTTCTTGTTTTGCTAAAGAAATGAATTCCGTAAAATGAACCATTAAACAGACAAGTTCTGGTAATTACATTCAACAAAGAAGTTGCCTTTTAGCCCACCTTCAACTTTAGCTGATAAATGCATTTAAACATAATTAGTGAGTTTTGATAGTACTTAGAACTGTTTTAAAACAAATGACTGTAATTTATTTAAAATGGCAGCCATTTTGAGACCATTTTGTGTGCGCGCAACTTTCTGGGATGGTGCCATATAATCAATTAAGTCAGGCATTCCTTGCACGCAAGAGCCGATCACTTGGATATTAAAGGGTTTAGACTGAGTAGTCATTTTTTTTGTTCTCACAACCAAAAAATGTGTTTTTTACTGATACTGTACCAAGAATATAGAATGATGTTAATAATGATCATTGTTAATAATTTTAAGGGAATTAAGAGGCAGTGTGGAGAAAAAACTGATATTTTGTGTTACGTAAAAAAAGCTTCTTTATGTACAGTGATATAATATAATGCAACAAACAGTGTAACAGAACCAATTATTTTTGACTTGCATGTACTGTAAGAATGCACACAGAAATCAGACAGTAGTGTTTTTTTTATTTTGAACTGTCCTATTTTGCCTACCTTCTCTGGCATATGCACCCTCCTACTTTAAAAACTAATAAAACCACTGCCAATATCAGAGTATTTATATTTAACTATTTTAAACTACAATACTTTTGAATGTTTTTTCACATGTGCAGAGAAAAGATGCCGCCAAGACCTGCAGGACAGAGACCAGAACCAGAAAACAATGGGGTAAGTAATGATTCTTTTATCTAAAAGTTTTTCTTGTTAAAATAATTTTTGTTTATGCCCTTAAACCTTGGCAAAAACTTGTGTTTGGTATGGCCATTAACTTGAATGGCATTGCACAGACTTCATGGACTTGTATCCATGAAGGAGCTGAAAATTTAATGCAAGCTTCTTTGATTTGCCCTGACTTGTAACTAGTGAATCTGTTGGCCACACATCCGAAGTCCAAACAGTTTTTTGATGAAAGTTTGAATGTTAATACTTGTGTTCCTCTTATCAGCTTATTTGTCTGTTTGGAAGATAATAAAAATGAATTCCAGTCTTTGTGAAACTGTATTATGTAGTTCATATGCCTTCCTTTTTACTGGTATATCTGATAACTTCATTAACTGCCGTCATATTTTTCATATTGCAGGTGTTTCAGAACTTTGGATTTGGAGATGGGTTTCAGTTGTCATTTGGGATTGGAGCATTTCCTTTTGCTTTTTTTTCAACGGTAGGTATTTATAATTTAATAATAATTATTAATTTATTAATTATTAATTTATTAATAATTATTAATTTCCATTCAGTAGTTTATGGATGTGCAGTAACTTCTCAAAAAAAGAACAGTTTACTGTTATTTTTCAAACAGTTGAATAACTGTTAAATTCTGATAAAATATGTACTTTACCTAGAGTAAATCTGTTATCTTCATTCAACCAAGTTTAAACCAGTATTTTCTTAAACTAGTTAATACTTTTAATGGAAAAAAAGATTCACTTTTCCCCTCCCGTACTGCTTCTTATCATTCCCTTTCTCTCCCCTCTTTGCTCCCTTTTCCTCTTCTGGAAAATACAACTCGAACATCCCATGTTAAATATCTTGGGGAATTTCCTTAGATATGCTCTTACCACAGTTCAGTTGTGTGCACAGGCCCAAAGGCTTGTTTTTGCAGGTGGCTTTGTTTTTAAAATTTGCAGACTATTATTTCATTGACAGACTTTGTGACACTAGCAAACCTCAAGTGCAAGAAAGGGGTTTGTCTGAACCCCCCAAACCCCCCAACCCCCACAGTCCATGAACCTTTTGTAAACCCCCTTAGAAAGCCCCTGTAATGAGTGTTTAAATTAACATGTTTCAAATGTTTTTGTAGACGCTTGGAGGACAGGGCCAACCTAACAGTAAGTAGTATTTTAAGAAAACAATCCTGGCCACCTGGTGGATTTATTATTGAAAATATTTGAAGCTAAGTTTCAAAACCTTGACCTTTGAAAATGGTTCACTTGTGCTGTAGGTAATCTTGTTACTGAAGCCTATACATTTTGTTTATTACCAGACATAATACATTTAATGGTTGGGGAGCATACTTAGAGGTTTGACATTTACACATATAAATGGCTCAGGTACTTTGGGTCAATCCCGGTTTCTGGTGAACTACCCACCCACCCCTCCCTTAGGTTAAGGTTAGAATCAAAGTTTGGGTTAGGTTTAGGTTTAGGGGAGGGGTGGGTGGGTCATTTCCCAGAAACCGGGATTGATCCAGTACTTTTAAGTCTTGTCAGAAGTTTTGTTTTCAGAACAGTACAGTTTAACTTTGGTAATGGTACCTTGTTGTTACACATTGCACTCTATTTTATAAGAACTTGTTAAGAACACTCTTCGAACTGAAACTAAGAAAGGAACAACTATTTTTATAACTTTGAAAATGGAACTGAGAGCTGCCACTAGAATGTTGCAAGAGACCAGTGCACTTTCACATTTGAATGATCAAGTCAGTGAGTTTCACCTTCAAGCCTATTTCACTCACAGTTATATGCACGCTTTCCGCATATTCATGCTGGTGTTCTTTTCACTTTTGCTGCTTTGGGAGTTCGTAGTGAAAATATTCACAGGTTTACAGTTTGAATGTGAGGTTTGGTGGTGAAAGTGATTGGCAGACCGTATCATGCATGAGGTCTATTCGGTAAACTGGCGTACACAGCCGTTACCAGTTCAAGTCTTGTACAACAATAAAATTGGAGTCATATTTGTTAAACACATGTTTAGTTAGCAGCCCCCAAACTAAAAAAACAATATTTGAGGCAGAAATCCTGAAAAAAGAATGTTACTTCAGTCTTGGCCCAAAAAATATTTAAAAAACAGTGCATTCGAAAATTCCCTCCTTAAAAGTGCTGTAATACAGTTTGTTCAAGGTAAAGTTGCTTGTTCCTGAATTTACTGGTATTTGTACATGTTTTCTCCACAGTACCGCCGGGCACCCCACAAGCCGTGGAAGAACAGTTCCTCTCAAAACTCTTCCTGTGGGTCGCCTTTCTCTTCATATTCTGGCTCTTAATTGCATAACAAGTTCGGTGTGACGATATGTTGGGCTACAAACACTGCTGAAGGTTGGGGAGACGACAGTCTGACGATTATATGGGCAGCACTTTGTACCCAAGAATAGACAAAATGTTACATGTATTCTTTCCGGTTAATTAATTAATTGGATCGTTATAGTGTCGTGGGACTTGATGTCGCTGAAATAATTAAATGAACATTTACCACAGATCCCATTGGAATCGAATCAATGATACAGTATTGCAAGACTGCGGTTTGCAGGAGAAACTGGACCGTTTTCGAAAGCTGGTTATGTTCAGTTTGTAAATATAAATATATATTAGAGTATCCGAAATCGAGAGTAAATTGCGCATGGCGGTGTTATTTTCATGCAGGAAACAGTTATGTTCTCGGCCACTCTTTAGGTCGCAGAATTAAAAAACGTCCAATTCACCGCAATTCGAATTCTCATTTGCCTTTATTTTCACTTTTGACCCGATTTGATTCTTGGTAGCGGTAGCGTTTGTGTATGTATTCATTTTTTTTCATTATCTCAGTTTACTTCCATTTCGTCAGTTCATGGGTTGCCACAGATTTTTTCATTTGCCATGGTCAGTTTACTTCCGTTTACAGCAGTGTTTAACACATTGTAAAGTAATGCTGCTTAAAGAATAGAGATGAAATCAAGAAATAAGAAATAAACGAAAGTTTTAGCTCTCGTTTTATCGCCTGTTCTAGTCTTTTGTCAGTCGCGTGCCGACTCAACGAGGGCTTATCTATGTTCCTTATTAAGGCGTAAGGTAAGTTTAAAAACGGGTTGGACTTACAACGACATAAAACGTTTCGGAAAAGGGGGTTTATCGCGATTCACGGTTATTTTCGTGATTTGTCGCTTAAAATGATACCGTGATCCGTTATTGGGGTCAAAATCGTGATGAGACGCTGACAGTTTTAATGTGATAATTACCATCCCTAAAGCAAACGATGTTGACCTGTTTTAGACAGCAATAAAGATGCATTCAGTGTTTACGAAAAGTATCAAGAACACGCGCCCCGCCCTCCCCAAGATAACATTTAGTTAAGGAACACGCAGGGAGTGGGGCTGTCGGGAGAGGGGCTGGCCGGTGGGGGAAGTCCGGTCCCTTCTCCTCTTTTTCGCTATGGAAATACCAGAACGATAGCACATTCATTGATGAATCCCCTTGGGAAGGAATTCCCATTTTCGGAAACGCAGGGCATCGGAACAGCGGGAAAGGGAGAGTAAAAGAGAGCGGAAGGAAGAGATGAAAAAGAGAAAGAAGGGGGGGCGCCCCCTTCTTTTTCTTCCTTTCTTTTCTTTTCTCTCTGTTACCCCTGGTTCTCGAGAAAGAAATTTCTAGCGTTGCCCATAGAAACTTCGCGCGATCGTAGTTAACAGAGGTTTATGGTCCTTAATAGATGTTAAAACGCACAAATAACAAAAAGAAATTATTCTTAGAAGGCTTGGGGTTCAGTTCAGTCTTCAGAATCCGTGGTACATTGCGGCCATTCCACTTTTCAATTTTATGTGCAAATGAGAAACTGAAATATAGGTTATTTTCCAGTTTTTGACCACTAATTACAAGTATGATATAAAAAACAAAGGCTTGTTTTCAATTTCCACGGTCTAAAACGGTCAATGTCAAAATACCAATGAAATTTCAGCTTTAAACGGTGAAAATGGAAAATATACGCCTTTGTTTACAGCATTGTACTTGTAACTAGTAATGCAAAACTGGAAAATAACCTATATTTTAGTTTCTAATTTGCACATAAAATTGAGAAGTGGAATGGCCGCAATGTACCACGGATTCTGAAGACTGAACTGAAACCCAAGCCTTCTAAGAATAATTTCTTTTTGTTACTTGTGCGTTTTAACATCTATTGCCGAGTCTGGCCTTTTCCGAGTGTCTTCCTCTGCACACACTCGAGTCTTGAGAGATAATGTAGTTAACCGTTTTCTCAGGGTTTTTAGTCTTGCTATTTGACCTGAAGAAAGTAAAGTAGTAGCAGCAAGTTGAAGCAGCTGTGTCTACACTTAACCAAGATGGCGGAAGTTGTTCCCGAGTCAACGTGGAAAGATCTAGAGACTAAAGGCAAAACTAAAATTAAAATTAGAAAGTGGAATATGGAAAATGGAAAATAGTAAATGGAAAATAGAAAATAGAAAATGGAAAATCAGTAAAACTTAGAAAAAGGAAAATAACAAATAGAAAATAGAAAATGATTTAATTGCTTTTTCATGTTTTCTATATTTCTTAACCAAGTGGAAACTTCATTGGTATTTTATTGTTGACCGTTTTAAACGGTGAAAATGGAAAATACGCCTTTGTTTACAGCATTGTACTTGTAACTAGTAATGCAAAACTGGAAAATAACCTATATTTTAGTTTCTCATTTGTACATAAAATTGAAAAGTGGAATGGCCGCAATGTACCACGGATTCTTCAGTCCCTCCAGTTTCCAATCTCTGCAAGAGCATGGGATGACAGAAAGAGATTTAAAATACTGCCCAAGAAACATTACAGTCACTTTAATTAACAAAACTTGAGGGCACAACGAGAGTGGAATTATACGAACGCTGTGTTATCAAGAAGACGGAGAAGATTGCGATCTGACAAACAAAGACGATATACTTTAACTACGGTATTTATTCTCTATTTAGAAACATTTTTCTTGTGAATTGTAAAACGGCAGCGATAATTAAAATGGGCACACGAAGGCATGCTGTGTGTCTGGGCGGCGTGTGGATCATCCCATCTCCATCGCGAACGGAGCATCCATCTCATTGGCCAAACCACTGTCCACTTGGGCTCCCTGCTTACGTAATGTTCTTCTGCAGACGTCATTCAGCGAATCCGCTGTCCCAGAATCCAAGAAACGGGCACAAGTCTAAAAAAATTGGAGGAAAATATTTGTTTCAGAAACTTTTATCAAATAACAGCCACATAAGCCCTGACCCGTACTCAGTCAACGAATATGAGATTTCGTCGAGAAAAAACGGGGTGAAGGAAAGTGAGAGAAGCATTTCCTTTTCTTTTCATTTTCTCTTTTCCTCGAAAAAACGACTGGATAGGAGTCAAGACATAAGCCTGTAGCATCCTCAAAAGTCCGTGACTGGATGGCATATCGCCTCATGTTACAAGTCAAATTACCAGGAATAAGAGGGCGGAACAGATTCTGAGATACACTTGAGAATAACGAAACATGAGAAGAACGCTGACCAATTTTCAAGCTGGCGCCTCCAAATCACATTTTTACTGCTAAAGTAAGTTACCTTGAACTTTTTTCGATCAATAAATTACGCAGTTGCACTTTTACGGTCGACCGCGAAGATAAGCAAGATAGATAGATGTTATAATTAACAAAGATAGATATATTAATTACAGCAAAAGAAAGAAATGATAAAGTTTACACATTTAACGGTTCTGTTTGATTTTTTTTAATGTTATTAACTACATGTACATATTAAAAAGGATAAAAGTTTAACTAAGCCAGGAACTATCAAAAGGATTTTTTTAATAACTATTTGTCTTACGGACAGGGATGGCCTAACATTTCTTAAGGAGGTTTGGTTTTTTTTGCTGCGTTGTAAGTTATACAGACAGAATTCTTTGAGGAATTACTAGAATTCAACAGAAGAGACTTGTCATATTACCGAGATCTGCGATCTCATACTTTAGTTAAGCTTGATGATTCGAGGGCTGAATAAAAAATCTTTTTCTGGACGCTTTCCAGGGAATCACTTTTTTGACAGGTCGTTATGGGACCGAGCAAACACACACCTGTATGATTGCGTCTCCCTGGCGCGCCCTCAGTATATAGACCAGCGTCTGCTCCGCCGATGAACGTATCGCTGTATTCTTGTCTTTACACGCGTTCAACAGCGCGGGAACCACACACTTTAGTAAGGACTCGTCCAGGGGGTCTGGGCTTGACTGAGCAACATACGCCACAGCAACACATGCTAGGGTTCTGACGTCACTAGGGCCATTTTGTAAGACCTTTTAAAATAGAACAGAAAAAACTCACTTAACCACATCAGTCGCTACTCATGTCGTGATTGCCATGCGGTTTTCTAAGAATACGTTTCTCCGATTTTAAGACACTATTAAAACTCAAAGTTATTCCACACACACACACACATACATACACAGAAAGAATTCCAGGGCCCAGATGGGGTCTGAGGTGCAAATAAAGGGGGAGGGGGTAGACCTGGAAAAGGTGACAGGGGGGTGG